>JAJMSF010000017.1:0-232717 GCA_030558275.1 Chernovozyma palmyrensis
CAGCGAGCAGAGCACCACGCAGTGGCTCTCGCCGAGCAGGCGCCAGCGGAGCGTCGTGGCTCTGTCAGATCCCAGGGCCTCCGACGCTCCAAAGCCCGCCGGCGGCAGCTCGTCCACTCCGCTGGCCACTTCGTGGAGACCCTTGCGGGGGGGGGGGGGCTGTTACGTCCACTTGCCCCAGCCGCCGAAGCCCTCGATCTTGTCCTTCTTTTTCTTGGCAAAAAAGTCCTTTCTGCAGTCCTTGTAGGCGTCAAAGAAATCCTGGCACGCGTACTTGTCCTCGGTGTTACGGATCATACAGCTGATGGAGGCCTGTCTGCTCTCCTCACAGGGGTCGTAGAACTTGGACGGCTCCTTCATGGACCACCGGTACTTGTGACGGTGGTTCTCGGGGTTGTCGGGGTAAAATTTGTAGGTGTCCACGCCGCCCTTGGTGAAGTTGATTTTGTCTTTTTGCTTTTCGACCTCGTCTGTGTCTAGGGGGGCGGTGAGAGCAGAGGGAGAGGTGGCCAGGGTGGAGGCGCTGGTGGGGGCGGAGACCGGGGCGGTTCCAGGGGCTGAGTTCTCAGCGGAAGATGTTGCCGACATTGTGGGGCGTCTTGGGTGGGGAGGGAGTTGTAGAGCCGGTTCTGGGGCCAGTTTTGGAACCTTTTGGGACCAGTGCTGGGAAAAGGGAGTGGTGGCCTTGGTGAGGCCTTGGATCGAGACGAGGGCCATAGCGCGCCACAGGCGGCAATTTCCTGTATCCATCGCTAATTAGCGCCTTTTGGCGCCAGCTCTCGCTAATTTTCCCGAGATGGCCATCGCCTCTCTCTTCCCACCACTCCCCACCACCAGCTCCAGCAGCTTCTACCTACTCCCGCCGGCCCCCCTTTTTCCACAGCTGCCCCATGAGTCACCCGGTCCAGTTTCTAGACCCTCCGGAGGCCGGGACGTGTCTGCGCTGCCACAAGGCGCCCTCCGTGCTCATCACCAGAAAGGAGCACTTCTGCTCCGGGTGTTTCCTCCGGTTCATCAGGGGCAAACAGCGCAAAATGATGCCCGACGAGAAGTTCAAGGTCCAGTACTCGCGCGACGGGTCCATTTCGGCGGCTGCTGTGCCGAGGATCTTGGTGGCGCTCTCCTTCGGCGTGCTGTCGTTGGCGTTGCTCGACGTGATGGTGTCGCTCCTCAACGAGCAGAGCGAGCTCCACCGAGGCCGCCAGGGCTTCGAGTTGGTGGTGCTCAACATCGACGAGTCCAGCACCCACTCGCTCGAGAAAAACCCGCACGATGTGGTCCCGCTCCTACGGAAGTTCTACGACCCCGTGCTGCTCGCCGTCAGGGTGTTGGACGTAAACTCGTACGTTCCAGACCGCCGGTTGGTGAAGAAAATTTCCCTTGGCGCCGACTTCAGCGCCACCATCTCCGAGCTGGAAATCCTGGGCGACGGCCCCACCTTGCGGCTGTTGATCAGCGCGTGCCCCGACAAGTCGTCGCGCGAGGACCTCATGGCCACGGTCTACGAGGAGTTGGTGCTACGGACGGCCTATACCGAGCGGTGTGATACGGTGCTCTACGGACACTGCACCACGCGAATTGCCAACGAGATCATCGCCATGACCGTCAAGGGCCGCGGCGCCACCATCCACCAGAAAATCGCCAATCGGTCCGCCGACTACCGCGGACGCTCCATCGCCACCGTCTTCCCCTTGCGCGACGTTCTCTGGGCTGAAATCGAGGCCTACGCGAGGCTTCGACTGCTCGAGCAGTTCGCCATCGTCTCCAGCGTCCAGCGCTCCCACATAACGCGCAACATGACGGTGCGAGAGATCACGGGCCAGTACTTCGACACGTTGGACGCCACGGGCTATGCATCCACCGCGTCGACGGTGGTGAAGACCGGCGAGAAGCTTGGGCCGGCGAAGGCGCTGGGGCAGCAGATCCGCCAGTGCCAGGTGTGCGGCGGCGACATCGACGAGCCGCCCAGCGACTGGCTCCGCAGGATCACCGTCACCAGCGCAGCGCCGCTCGAGACGGCGGATGAAAGGGCGAACTTGGCGCGCTACCAGGCGGAAGTTGATGGGTGCGAGTTGGGAGGGAGTGATGGCAGGGGCAGGGCAAAGGCCGAAACAAGTGCACACCACGCCACCCTTTGCTACGGCTGCACTGTGAGCATGGGCAGCACCAAGCAGCCCGGCGGCTTGGCATGGCCCCTCCACCCCACGGACCACGAGATCCTCAGCGAGTACATTCTCACAGACGACGAAAGTGCCACGTAGGCGTCACAAGAAATGCTGGCGGTACTCCTTGGCTAAATGGGCCTTGAGCATGGCGAACTTGGCGCCAAAATTGGCGCCACAGTACACGCACACCAACGGTGCGTTGAGCAAGAGATGGGGGTCTGGGCGCACGGCTTTCTCTTTGTCCTTTGGTGCTGAGCCCAGCGGCTGAAAACCACGGCCGGTGGTTTCATCCCTGGGCCCAGAGCCAGTATCTGACGCGGAGTCCGAGAGCTCTGTTTCTGAGCCAGAGCCAGAGCCGGAGCCGGAGCCGGAGTCGGGCACGGGGTCCTGAGGCCCCAGTACGGGCACCAAGTCACGGAAATCTACAAAGAACGCCGTGGCAAACGAATTGTAGTGGCGCTTGTTCTTCAAGCGAGGCGAGTAGAAGTCCCTGGTCATGACATGAACGTGGAGATTGCGCATCGAGGGCACGGAGTGGACTCCCGCCTGAACGTATTTCGACACGAACTCTGCCCTTTTGAGTAGCTCTTGGTCTGAAAAATCGACCATCTGCCCCTGTTCCCGCAAACTCTCGATGATCAAGCCCACGGCCATTTCCACGTATTTCGATATGGAGGCGTGGAACTGCGGGTTGGCTCGGAACACCTGCAACGGGTGCTCGTGGGTGTGCAGTTTCGGGAGAATCAAAAAATGGCGCATCGACTTGGGATACAGGTCCTTGATAATGACGACGTTCTCGTCATTGAAAACGACCGCATTTGGGTGATTTTGGGGGTGGGAGATGTAGCTCTGGAGAGCATCTCGGAAGCTCATGGAGGGTAGGCTCAGATGCCGGTTCAGACCGAGATTCACCTGAAACTGGATTCAAGAGGGACCTGGGAAAGGGACCTAAAATCGAGCCTAGAGCTGGGCCTACTATGCAATTTCGGGAGTTTATGACCGTTTCCTGGCACCAAGGGCCGGTGGTAGCGGAGCCTTAGCGAAGATCGCTGCGCTGGCCAGGATCACGTGACTAAAGATCGGGCTCCCGATGTTGACCTCTGGCGTCTCTACACTCGCCAGCTCTGCATGATTTGGCAATGTGCCCAGAGCCAAAGCCCAGATCCATGTGACCCGGAGCCATGTGACCTACGCTTTATCGGGCCCGTGATCCATGCGAACCGGTGGGACTGTCCTGGTCATCCGGCGGAATTTCTGAATTCCGCCCGGGGCCGCGAACCAAGACCCGCTACAGCCCACAGCTCACTCCACCACCAGGGAACCCCCAAGTGTGGGCAAAGGGCCAGAGTCGACTTTACATTGCCCAGCTTCTCTCAGTCGTGATTCTGGCACTTTAGGGGGGATCCGCCGTCGTATAGCTCGAACCCAGCGACCGCACCCAACGGCCGGAGTTCTGAATGTGGGGTAAAGCTTAAACGAGCGACTTTGGTCTTCGAAGAAAAGACACAGAATGGCAGGGAAATGACCTGAACTTGAACTGTAGGACATTCTAGGGGCCCAGACTGGCAGAGCTGGAGAATTTCGAGCATTTCCGGGTGGTTCGGACGGATATGTCAGCGAAGTGTTCCGCGGCCTTTGCGGAGGCTGGACTAGGAGATAGGTGCGGAGTGGCTAATTAGAGCCTAATCGTCTCCTATTGCTGCGGCGCCCTCTCACGGACGCTAACAGCGAGGTGTCAGAGCCGCGATTCTGGGAGCCTTTGCTCTGCCCATACCCAGTCGTCGCACCAACCGCCAAGTGCCGATTTCTGGGCAGCCCGCGGGCTCGCCCATGCCAGTGGCCCAGCAAGTGTCGAACCCAGACCCCAGACCCGTATGTCACAATAGCCATTGTCCCAACAGGCCCGTGAGCCAATAGCTGAGACATATTTGGGCGGGGCTGCGTAACCGTTGCCCCTCGTTTGGGCCCAAGGAATCGCTGGGGCACCAGCGCCGGTAGCAGCCAATGGCGCACCAGCACGCTGTCATTAGGAGCAAAGCATTGGCCAATACATCGCTTTCTGGTGTTGCTGGCCCCTTTAGGCCTTCTGAGCGTTCGATGCACTTGCTTTGCGTGGCCCGTCTTGGCCCCAGCTCGTAGTTTGCAGTGAGCGGCCGGTGACCGTTCCACTCCGCTCGCGCCCCAGCCTTAGCACCGACCACGAGTTCCGCCACCCTCTACATCTCCTACACCTCATCAACACTGCCCTCGCCGCCTCTTAAATTACCCTCGTACATTCACCGTCCTCGCCCAACGCGCTCCCCTCCTCTGGCTCCCTCTCGCTCGTCCCTTTCCTTGCCCCCACTGTCATCTGTTGAGCCCCTCGGCCACTGCTCACTAAAAATTTTTTATTTTTTCCTCGTTGAATTGTGGGGTGGAGCCAGACACTACAATTCTCCAGGGCACCCATATCCGAACCTTTTTCCTTACGTCTCTTTTCTGCTCTTCTAGCGTCGGCCCGTCCACACTATTTATTATTATTTATTTATTTCGGAGCTGCGAGCCCAGTTTGTGCTGCGATTTCTGGCCCCCTAGCCCGTTCCATTAATCATTTGCGTCGGCTCCTTGTGCCAAACAATTGTTGATCACTCGTCAAGCAATCAAACCGCTGTTTGGGCCCGCCGTTCGTCGCCACAAGCCCGAATTGAATTGAAGAGCCTACATCGCGCCAAATTGGTCAGCCACCTGCTCACTACTTCCTCAGCCTCCACCTTTCACCTTTTACTGTCCTTGCTCCCTTGTCTCCTCGTCCCAACACCAGCCTCCACGTTCACTTCAACCCATCACCGGTCATCTCCGCCCGCCCCTACGATATGCTCTCCCAAGTGAAACTACAAACAAATATGGACTTTGGTATCAAGAATGACCCTTTAGGCAAAAACGTCTCAGGGCCCCCTAAAAACGCCAGCGCACCCAGCAAAACGGGCGACGACCCCCACATGGAAGCCAGCCCTTCCTCCAAAAAACAGAAGAACATCCCCATGGAGCTCACAGCGTTTGGAACCACTCCCTCGGGAAAGCCCCGTCTCTTCGTGTGCCAGGTGTGCACGCGAGCGTTTGCCCGTCTTGAGCACCTCCGTCGCCATGAGCGGTCCCACACCAAGGAGAAACCTTTCAGCTGCGGTGTGTGCCAGCGGAAGTTTTCGCGCCGCGACTTGCTCCTCCGCCACGCCCAGAAACTCCATGCCGGCTGTGCTGATGCCATCACCAGGCTCCGCCGCAAGTCCATGAAGCGCTCGGGCTCCCAGTCCCATGACTTGGACATGGACATGGACATGGACGATGAAGACGAGGAAACGACCCCCACAGACCTTGGACCGTCAGGCGCTTCCTCCAAGCGCAGCACCACCTCGCTGACCCCGGCAGACGTTCAATTCAATTTGAATTTGTTCAACCAGAAGAAGTACGCAACCCCGCAACAAGCGCCCACCACCCCGTTGAAAACCAGTCGCAGTGGCTCTATTAAGGACGCCGGGGCATCCCTTCAGCGCCAGATGTTCGATCGCAAGAAGATTTTCCGTAATCGAGGAACCTCGTTCTCGGCCCAGTCAGGTGCCAATTACGCCATTGGACTCCCGGAATTCAACGATATCTACCCCGGCGCTGATAATGTCGAGTTTTCAACGCCCCAGATGCTCGCCACCAGCGGCCCTGATGACAACAACTGGTTGAATAATTTGTCGACGATCCCCGGGATGAGCGACCAGGTGGCCCATCCCCATGGAAACGGCAAACACTCGATCACGGCCCTCTCGTTAGACGAGCTCCCGCCGAATGTGTCGCACCACGGGTCGTTCTCGGGCCAGGTGCCCGGCCAGTTGCGTTCCGACAGCATGAGCAGGGCATCCTTCTCCACCTACGACTCGATGGGAGTGCAGTATATGGGGCCTGAAGATGCGCGGGCGGCGCCGCCGAAGCTGGCAGCCTTGCTGCACCAGAACATGAGCTCGCTCTTGCCGGAGCACACCTCTAGCGGCGACTACGGCTACTCGTTCTACGACATTCCCGAGACAATGATGGGCGCCGCCAAGTTTGAGAACTTCCGGCTTCCCATGGGCTTGAGCACCATAAAGCAGGAGGATGAGGAGCTTGACCATGGAACACCGCCACAGCGCCAGCCCCACCAGCTTCTGCACTTGCAGCAGCCCCACAGCTTGTCGCAACTCTCTCACCCCCCGGTGGACCTCAAGAACTATCACGGAAACCCCAACTTCGACATGAATTTTTTGAATGACATCGGCGAGCTCAGCAATGAGTACGACGTCAACTCCAAATTCATGCCGAATGGCTACTCGTTCTACGGCGACAACGTGTCGGTGTCGTCGTCCGCGGTGGACACCAACTCGCCGCGCAACTCGGCCACGCCGCAGCAGGCAATAGACTGTTTGACACAGAACCAGCTCATGAACATCGAGGGTGTGAAGGCCATGTCACCAGAACACGCGAAAAAGGCCCGCTCGCACCTTGCTCCGACCTCCTACAACAAGAACAAGTTGTTCACCAACAACATGCGCTATATGATCAATCGTGCGCTCAGCAAGTACCCGATTAGCGGCATAATGACCCCCTCGATCCCCTCTAACGAGAAGTTGGAGTTCTACTTGAACAACTTTGTGGTGATCTTCTTATCGCATTTTCCGTTCATTCACACGCTGAAGTTGAATGAGCACGAGATCATGAACATGACCTCGAACGAGGATATGACCAACGAGAGCGCACGTGTCTGCTTGCCCCTTCTTGTGGCCACCATCGGTGCTCTTTTGACTAACAACAAGAACGATTCGGAGCATTTGTACGAGGCGTCGAGGCGCACCATCCACATCTATCTCGAGAGCAGAAAGAGCTCGGGGGATGCACCGGAGCAGCCTTCCAACGAGTCTGAACCCGCGGGCGCGTCTGAATCCGACCCTGAGGACAAGAAAACGTCGCAGTCTGTGAATCCGCTATGGTTGATCCAGTCGTTGACCTTGTCGGTGATCTACGGTTTGTTTTCAGACAACGAGAACAATGTGTACATTGTAATTCGGCAGCTCAACGCGTTGAACTCGTTGGTCAAAACCTCCATTAAGAGCAACAGAATGATCTTGTTTTCCATCTATGGCGACGATTACGATACCTTTTTGAAATGCCAGAGCCTGGATGCTTCTGGCAGCGACGAGGCCATGCGTGCCGCTGCTGGGGGCTCGCCATCGAAGTCCTTGTTTTCGTACGACGTTCATGACGAGCTCAAGTTCAAGAACAACATCAACATTCAGTCGCAGAAGCGCATAGTGTTCATGATTTACCGCTTGACCAATTTCTTGCTCATGATGTACAACGTTCCTTTGACACTCAGTATCAACGATTTAGGGATGCTAGACGCTCCCAATAAGACTGAGGAGTACGTGTGGAACTTCAAGAACTTCCAGCATTTCCAGGAGTCTAAGCAGGCCAGCAACGGGCTTTCTATCGGGCAGCTTATCCAGGAAACTGAACACAACAAAATCATTTTCCGCGAGGCACTCCTTCAAATCACCAAAAACTTCAATGTGAAAAACCCAACAAATTTGACCGAATTGGGTGACAAGTTACTGAATTTGTCTCTTTTCGGGTTCATTTCCATCATCCACGGCATCTTTGAGATTAAGCAGTACCAGGAGATGCGCAATGTCAATGTCTTCATTATTTTGGACAACTTGACGAGGTTCATCGGCGTGAATAAGAACAGCCACGAGCCCCTCAATAAAGTGCAAGAGGTTTTCGAGAAATTGGACTATGCTCTTTTGGCCAATTTCACCAAAATTTCCTCTCTAGTGAACATCAAGTTGGTAAAGGAGCAGAGTTGGTTGCGCAATTATGATGAGCTTTCGAAGAACTTCAACAATTTGTTGATGAACATGAACAATATCAGCGACGTGGACTACTTGAGGATTGTGGATTGCTGTATTGTGATTCTCAAGCTCATTTTGTTCAAGTCGGATACCTCTGGGCATCCTGCGGGACCTGAGAATGCACTTGGGTTTTCCGTAAACGATAGCATCCACGAGTTGGTGAACGACTCTTTGCACCCAGCAGGAAACTTGAACAACACGTCTTCAGATTTTGAGAAGTTCATGAACTTGAAGGTTTTTGACGAATTCGACAACCTGAAGGCTTCCATTCACTCGCAGATGTTGTTCCATATTTTCACCATTTTCTCTTTGTTCTCCACTTTCATGATCCGCAAAAACCACTTCAAGAGCAGCGGCAACCATATCATCAACGAGTTCCTGAATGGGTCTATTGACGAATTTGATAAAGAACTCAACAACCGGTTCGAATTGGTGTTGAAGATTCTAGGCAAGGTGGAAGCATTTTTGAAGGAGAAGTACGAGCATTTGAAGCTCGAAAACGACTTTGCAAACTTGTATCTTTACAGCAACAACGGTTTCTCGAACAACAACTACAGCTTAGAGAAATCGTTGTATATTTTGAAGATTGGGGAGTTGATTTTGGGCTACATGTACGATACGAACATCAAGGTGTGCATTTTCCAGAAGCTCAGTGGCAGTTTGTCACAGTTACGCAAGTTCATGATCGACAACGAGGGCAGGATTCTTTCGTGAGTGGATGTTGCATGGAAATGGCATGGGTGTATTAGGTCCCACAGCCACTAATTTGGGCTCTCTGGCGCTCTTTGGACAGCCGATTCCCACTAGTTGAATTCTCCCATTCGCCCAAGGACAGAATAGAAATCCAGGGCGCTAGCGCCAGGAAGTCATATTTATTACGTTTATGGCATGGTTTCAATTATTTATTCTATAGCTAATTGTTATAATGATGTTATGAGGAAAATGTAGCGGCATTCTGGTGGTGTGGGGTCACCGCGATGCGATGGTGCCGTGCCAAATGCGGAGTTGAAGAGCAAGCGCCCGACCTCCATCCATCGACACCAGCACCATGAGCAGCACAGTCAACCGTAAGACGGTCCCACAGGGCCAGAAGTCGCTTATTGGATCTCTTTTCACCCCAAAATTGAAACACGACGTCATATTCACCACTATCGCCTTTGCTGTGCTCATGTGGGTGCTGTTCCATTACGCTGTGATCATGAGGTCCTGGCTCAGAAACCCTTACATGGAGAACAAGGCTATAGCGGTGAAGTTTGTGATGCTTTTTTTGAATGTTGTGTTCTCCTCAGTGGTGCTACTTCGCTATGTTTATCCGGCGGTGTATGCTGAAGAGATCGTGGCAGAAAAGAAGAAGAAGAAGAGCGAGTGATGAAGGAAGGGAAAATGGGAATAAATTAAGAGAGTATATCTACAAAGTTGTAGCAAACAATATCTAACTATATACAAAAGGCTAGAGGCCGTCAGCCTAAAGGCGAACAGGTGAGAGGGCTACCAAGCCACGGGTCATGTAGAGACCGTAGAAGCCCAAGGAAACGATGGAGATCAAATTGGCGATGGAGGACAAGGCATGGGCAGTACCAAAGCTCTTGTTCAACTTCTGCAACTCCTCGGAGGTGTTTCCTTCTCCAAGCTCCTTTTCAAGCGCATACCGCTTCTCCTTGACCGCCTGGCACCAGGGCAAAAGCACCAAGTAGTTAAGGGCTCCTCCAACGGCAGATAGGGTCAAAAGGCCAATGCCGAATGGACACAACTTGAAAGGAGCAGTCAATCCCAACAAGATAGGGGTGACAGCCTGGGCAATGAAGTATTTGGGGAAGATGTGGTTCTGCAAAGTACCGAAGTCCTTTCTGCTCAAGGTCTTGAAGGCAATGGGCGAAAGCACGAACGAGTGGAAGGTAGAGGAGCCGAAAATCAACGAGTAGATGAGCACGTGGTAGGGAGCTGGGGTGTTCAATCTGAATAAGGAGATCATTGTGAGAGTTAGGGTTGTGTAGGGAAGTCAGGGGTATAGAGAGGGACAAGAAGGAGACAGGTCAGACAGGGGCAATAGCCTAAGGATCGCGCCACTACGCGCGCTAACATCGCGGGCCAGGTTCTGAGGATACCAACCATTGGCCTCCCACGAACACTTGAAAGGTACTGGTATCCGCACATATTGGCAATTTCCTGAAAAATTGACCTCCCCGGTAATCTCACTTTCGATCTGCAAATTGACAGCGAAACCAGAGCTCCCCTTGCACTTTTTGCACCCATTGGCTTGATCTCCAGCTACTCACGAACCTACCCCTCCAGCTACTCGCACCAACCATCCCCACAGGCTACCCCACACCCATTCTACATCCAAAATTTGACTCACAATTTTCCCTAAAGCGACTCAATAGTTCTGAAAATGCTGGTGAGCGCATTAGTCCTCACCTGCTCGTCGTACACCTTCGCAGTCTTCACCAAACCCTCGTAGTCCTTCGCCATCCAGGTGAAGTCACTCTGGAGTCCAAGATTGAGATTAGAATTCTCGTCTTCGTGCAACATCTTCTCGGTAAATTTCTTCAATTTGGAGGTGTGCTCGTATTCATTTGCCGCCACTTCGGCTCGCGAGACAATCAGCTCCGGGATCCCACACATCGACGCAACATTCATCCCGAAGGAACCAGAAGCTGCCCCAGGCTCCAATTTGTACAAAAAGGTGATGTTTCGCGAATTCTGATCGATCATTATCGCCATGCGCAACGCCTTTATCTTTGGGTGGTTTTTGAAGGAGAGACCTAGAGTTCCGTAATGTGTAGCAAAGAAACCAAGTGACTGGATGTGTGTAGCAAGATGGTACAACACCGATTCGGCAATGGCATAACCATCAGAAGAAGACCCTCCACGTCCGAGTTCATCGAGAATAATCAACGAATTAGGCGTGGCATTCTCAAGAATCCGCTTGGTTTCCGATAACTCCACAAAGAACGTCGACTTTCCCTGCATTATGTTGTCGTTAGCACCCAATCTGGTCATTATCCGGTCCACAGGAGTCAATTTGGCTTCTTCTGCAGGCACATAGCAGCCAAGCTGACTTAGAATCACCGCGAGCGCTGTAGTTCTCATAAGGGTCGATTTTCCAGCAGCATTGGCTCCAGTTAAAAGGCCAATATTGGGCTGGTCTGCTCCCCCCAAGACAACGTCGTTGGGTATGAAATCTCCCCCAGTCCTACCACCTGCCCCACTGGAACCATAGCTGGCGCTTATGAAACATGGGTGTCTCAACTGCTTAAATACGATCTCCCCTTGGCTCTTGGTCCCCGTAAGAAATTCGGGCCGGCATGAGGGGTATCCCATAGATTCTGATGTTCTGGTCAATGCCACTGTACAGTCAATGTCAGCCACAATTTTGATAGTTTGCAACCAGACCTGGTAGTGCACGTCAAAACGGTCGTACATCCGAAACCTTAACGTTTCGCACAACATCTTGTGCAACTCTCTTTGCTCAAGAAGCTGGCGACTCAACTTCCTCACCTCGGGTGACCAATAACGCTTCACTTTCGAGGTGGAACCCATTTGCTGCCAGTCTTTGGGGATGTTCTTGATTTTGATCGGGACTTCAATCAAGAAGATCTCTTTACCTGAGTCTCTGAAACAAATCTCTTGCGACTTGTACTGTTTCTTGTAGTCTCTCAAATGCTCTCTAAGTTGTGCTTCTATCCTGTCTAGTTTCTGTTGTGAGTCGTCAAACTCTTCATCTATTCCCTGCTCAGGAATCACCACGTCAGAATTTGCCTGGGCCCGGTCAAATGAGTCCTCCCACGAGGAAATGCAAGCTCCCAATTGCTCTGGGAACAGCTCTAGATACCGGGCCAAAACACCACCACCTTGCTCTTGTACATTGTAGGACCGCAAGATACTGACTAAACGATTGATCCGTTCAAAACCTTCGATGACTTTGACGAAATCCTTGAATCTGAGTGTTTTCCCGTGCACTCTTGCAATAAGTCTCTCCAAATCAGGTATATCCAGAAGACCCTGCTCCAAGAGATCTCTAAACTCGCCGTTCTTCATAAGAAACTCCACAGCATCATAGCGTGCGTTTATCTCCGCAGGGCTGTATAGGGGCGAGAGGATCCAGTGCTTGAGTTGTCTCTTTCCAAAAGCTGTCACTGCTCGGTTGAGCAACTTGAGTAGTGTTCCTCTATCTGAGCCATCAAATGTGTTATTCATTATCTCGAGATTTGTCAAGGTGACACCATCAAGAATCAAGCTGCCGCCCCGCCTGGATTTCCTTCCCTCGTCATATTTGTGGATATTTCCCATGGTCATAATGCTCAGGTCTAATTTGAGTCCCTTCAAGTAAAAAAGCAAGCCACCAAAGGCCTCAAACGCAACTTTGTGGTTGTCCTTGAATTCCACCAACGTGACTGGATATTTCGAGAAATCATCGAGGTCTTCAGCATCGTAGTACTTGCTCTTGACGAGATTTTCAACGGTGGTATCGTAGTCCCAGTACTCTGTCTTTGGGTTCAAATTGTTCCAGATGACACCCGAGTTACTCGAGTTAAGCTTGAGGATCTTGGTGGGAATAGAGTCCAAGTTGTTCTTCTCACAGATGACCTCCTTGGGCTTCAATTGTGTAACGATAGTGTTCAATTTAGTGCACTCATCGTCACCCTCTTCCTCTTCAAGTTCAATCATCTGAAGCTCTGAGGTGGAGGTATCAACAAAAGCAATGCCAAAAGACCGCCCTTGTTGCTTGATACTCAAACAGTAAATCGCCAGGTCGTCGCTTATCATGTTGAGATCCGTCAACGTTCCGCCTGTCAAAACGCTCGTTAATTCCCTCTTGATGATCTTCTCCTCTTTACTGCCACCTCCTCTCATTTCTTTAGCCAAATGGCTCTCTTTCTGATCCACTTTGGCCACCTTGTAGCCGTGGCTCACGAATTGCTTCGCCCAATACTCAAAGGACATTTCCGGGATTCCGGCCAACTTCATGTTCGCCCTGCCTCCCCCAGCAATTTTGAGGTCAAATTCGGTGTTGGCAATGATGGCATCGTTCTCATAAAGCTCGTAGAACTTTCCCTTCTTGAAAAACACCACCGTATCCCACATTTTGCTCTTGATCTCCCAGTACTGTTTCTCAAAGTTGGTGAACTTCGCCCATGCTGATTGAGGAACATAAAGTGTTCTGGAGTCGTACTCAGGGTCATCACTGGACCTCTTTTGCGCATCTTTGATGTTCACAAGCCACTGGTAGCGCTCCTCGTTCTCCTTGGTAAAATTGCTCTTGGACCCCGAAGACTGGAGAATGTGTGCAGATGAAAATTTGGCACTGGCTGGAGGCGTGGATGCCACGAACGACGAGTTGACGTTGAATTTGGCTCCGAGTGAGGATCCTGTGCTTTTCGGTTTAGAGGACCTGGATCCAGAGGGGCTCGATTCAGACAGCCTCTGACTGTCTCTTTTTTTGGATCTCTTCGATTTGGGTACCAGCACCTCCTCGATGTCATCCTCGGGTTCTTCAGCAGCCGAACTCTCGTTGTCGTCCACGATAAAGTCGCTCATATCGTCGTCATCGTTCTCGTCGTTCTCCTCAGGCTCGAACTCGTCCTCGTCCTCGCTCTCAACAATCTTTCTTCTCTTTCTCGAGATTTTAGGCTCTTCCTCGGAGTCTGACTCTGCGTAGCTGACACCTTTGCTCCGGCGCAGGGCAGGCGAAGCTGGTGCCTCCGCCGTGAGTCTACTCAACACCGAGGGCTTCTTTTCTGCCACTTCTGGCTTTTCTTCTGGCTGCTCGTCTGGCTTTTTGGAAGGCGAAGACGCGATATTGGGGACCTTAGGACCCGGTGTCGCGGTCTTGGGCTCGCGCTTTAAGGGAGACGATACGAGGGTCTTCTGGGTCGAATGTGCCGCGTCAGAGTCTGAAGTCAAGGGGGTAGATTGCACATTGGTTGTGTCGTGTTCAGAGTCATTTTCAGAACGAAGAGGCGATGTCTGGGGCTTGAGGGGCGAGGACTGGGGCTTGAAGAAAGACATGAGGGACATCTGCTTCTTGCCATTGGCCGAGCCCTGTGTCTTGGAGGGCCTCTTTTTCGCTGTTGGAGTGGTCATCTTGGCTAGCGGCAATCAACAGGAAAATAGGAATGGTTGGATGACGAAGAAGATCTGAAGAAGACCTGAAGAAGGCGTGAAGAAGGACGAGGAATGGGGGAAAGGGCGCTGGTCTGGCGCGTTTCGCGTCTGCCAAAACACGCAAACATTGGGTGTGGGGGTGTGGAACATGGCCGTGATCTGGGACCGATAGGTGGCTGGGGAGTGTTAGTGGAGTGGGCTGCTGCTGGGTCTTCTGCTAGGGGCTCAGGTTGTGTCTGGTATGGGTGCAATTCTCCAGTGCCAGAGACTTCCCCCGTTTCTTGTGGCGGAGATCTGGCTCTCCTGGTGCACTCACTAACACCGCCCAGGCTTTGTGGGCGCACAGTGGCTGCGAAATGCTCTCGCAAAGAATCTCAGCAGAGACCTCGGCAGAGAGCAAGATATCAGGGACTTGCAGTTACTATCGAAACGGTTGGCCAGCATTAAGGTAAGCCCCTAGCTGCTCCTCTATAGAAAGCGGTCATTTCCGATGTTTTTTCTCCCCCTGCTCATGTCGCTTCTTGCCGCCTCAGCGCTCGCCAAGGAGACCTATCGCTCCTCCCTCAAGAACTACCAGGTGCTCCAGGTGACCACACAAACCCACCCGGATCTGGTGATTCGTGAGGAAATCGAGGCAGCAAGAGCAGCATTCCAAGTTGCAGACTCCTACCGCCTATCGAGCAAGTGTCTCCAGAACTCTGTCGTCAGCTTCACTGTCAAGGATGCTCGACTTTCGACAGTCGAACTCCCGGCCTCCGAGTGCAGACTCAACATCAACCAAAAATTCCTCGCCGTTCTCGCGCTAGCGCCCCAGGTCCACATGAAGCTCCACGAGAGACCAACAGGCCCCCACGCCGCGGTCTACGCCGAAATTGAGCAGCTAGTCATCCACAAGGCCGAACTGTTCCCGCGCTTTGATCTCTCCTTCTACCGCTTCGAAGGCCTCGACTACGGGCTCGAATGTACTGTCCCGTACTTTGAAATTGCCCAGGTCATGCTCAGAGAGTTGGTGCTAGAGGTGGAGCTCGAAAAAAAAGTTCACATCTCGCCTGTCTGTGGTTTCCATGTGGCAGACCCGACCTTCGCCGGCTCCTTGACCACAACGGAGCTGCTCCAGATACCGATCAACGGCACATTCCACTGCGTTAGCGGCCGCTCCTCTACATGCAGACGCTCCAACGCAGTCTCTTCCAATCCCCGCTACAGATTCACCGAGGAATAGCCGATCTAATAACGAAAAGCAGCTAGCCCCTCCGACTCCCTGGCTAAATCCTGGTGCCTTTTTTTCCTCCCTATGCATTGTCCTTTGCTATAAAATGCTTCACGACGTCGATTGCCGCTAACGCGTCTTCGCCACTGTCGTGCTCTCCTGTCTGGATCGTCCGCCCTAAGTATGTGAAACACAAGTACTTGAGCGAATAGCGCATCTGTGGAGACGTCTTGTGCTTCGGGTAGAGAATGGCAGTGTCAACTACCCGCTCGTGCACCAACCGCATGGTGTTCAAGTCGTTTTCAAGCCCGTGGCCGATCAAAATGGTGCCTTCGTCCATGATTTCGTTCAACAACTTGAGGTGGTCCTCAAAAGAAACTGCCTCGTCCTTTATCTCGGCAACACCCGACCATTTGGTGTTCAAATCGATCACCTCGCCATATGGCTTCACCAAAATATCGAGCACTTCCTCGCCACTGAAAAAGTCAATCACCGTGGTGCGCAAAAGCTCAAAACCTTTGGTGGTGTACCCCATCTCGCAATCGACCCCTAGCGCTTTGAATGCGTTCGAATTGCGGGCAAAAGTGCTCGTGTGCACGAATGGGATCGCAGCTTGCATCTCCTCCGGACTGCTCCAGTGAAACACGTGGTGCTCGCAGCTGCTACAGGGGTCACTGTCTCCCACAATGCCTCCACAACAGTCCCAGGTCCGCACAGTCTTCGTCTGCTTCCTGCTGCGCCCCGAGTGGTATCGGCATGTCGTGGGGAGCATCTGGTCCTTGAGCTGGAACTCGGCCCCACACCGCTTGCACTCGCGCTGAGGATTCGGCTTCACCGTCTCAGGTACCTCCACAATGTACCCAAATGCTTTAAGCTTCTCCTTCGGAATGAGCTGGGTCTCTAGTCGCGAAACGAGCTCGCTCTCACTAAGAGGCGCCTTTTTGGATGTTTCTGGAGCTCCATGCTTTAAGCCATACACAAATTTCTTGATGGTGTGCATGTAGGTGTTCTTTGTGGTCGAAGCAGCGATTTTGTACTCATCTTCTGTCGCCCGTAGTATGGGCGTCTTTAGCTCGGGCTTTGTCTCCCTGTAGACGGCAGCAATCAGCTGGATGAGCCTCTTTCGTTCTTGAATCGTAGCAGGGGCTGCTGAGCCCACGATTTCTCGCGGTAATACAAAGCGGGGGTCCTTCAGCTCCTGGGGCTGGTCTAGTGCATCGTCCACTTTCCTGTGGTACTCCTCACTGGAGCTGCTGGAGCTACAAAGCGAGAACTCCAACTCTAGTGCGTCTTTGCGGGGGGTATGTGAGGCATTCTGCTGTGAAAAATGGTCCGATATCCTTCTCGCTGCAAGAGTTCGCTCGCTTCGTGAGACCGCCAGGTTCAGCACCGCCTTTGGGAGGAGAATTGACACGTCCTTGGGCTCAGGCTTGGCCTTCTTATGGTTGCTCTTCACTGTGTCCAGTTCATGCTGTCGCTTCTTTGGGTGGCTGAAAATGCAGTTTTTGATGTGGCACTTGATACCTTGAGCTACCGTGGGACACACCACCTCCGAGAAGTAGCCATTCTTGATTTTGAACATGGATATAGACGCTGAACTGGTTGCTGGGGTGGGATTATGGAGAGGTTGTGTGCAGGTTTGGGTTGAGATTGAGGAACAAGTAGCGGGGCAGAGCTGATCGCAGGACTCAGGGCAGGTGATGGAGGAAATTTGAAAAACTGAGCAGAAACTGCAGGAATCTGGGAAGTGAGTAGCTGGAAGCGGATATTATAGAATTGGGAGTCAATTTGAACTTTTTACTCAATTTTAATCGGCCTACTATGTACTTTCAATATACTATAATATCGCATTTGGGTGCAAAATGAGCATGAAATGTATGCTAGAGAATGTCTCTTCTCAGTAGCAACGCCGGCAGTATTCCCTCTTTTCAATTTTTACTTCTGATTCCCTCATTATTTCTTTATTATTTCCAGGTTTCTTTTATTCATTTTTCCCTTCATTGGCTGCCCCTTCAACCACCTCGTCTCTCTGCCCTAACAGCTCGCACCCTTCCGCTTCCGCTACCCGGACAAAAATTTTGCGATGAGCCCCGCGCTCACAACGCCCAACTTACTATAAAAGACCCAAGATCCTCGCCGCTTTATCGGTTTAAATTTTTTTCTCTGTCGACGTACTTCATAGGATCATTTCTATAGTTTACGTCCCTCTTTGACTCTTCTAAAGAGCCACTGAATCCAACTTGGTTGATGAGATGATACCCTTATACCCTCAAAGTGAGAACCCTTTAGCTTGTCTGTGATCCTTAGCGGTCTAGTCATCTAATTTTGTTTGCCTTTTTTATAAAGCAGAACCTTCGGGCGATGTTTTCAAAAGGAGCGATGATCTTTACCCTTTTTAGTCTGCTGCTTCGGCAGTGACTGATTTGGGTGGGTATAAGTGGCTGTCTGACAAGTTATCTTACGTATGTTCTTACTGCAAGGATGCAGTTCTGATGTGCGTGAGTGACTATAGCAACTCCAGTTGTGACGTCGACGTAATGAACGAGATGAGAAAAAGTTTTGTAGCGATGTAGAGTGTGTTAGAGCAGTAAGTCCTTCTGACCTGTCAAAACAGGACAGCTTGCCAAGTAAGTACTACGCTAGTTTTCCGACTTCTATTTGTTTCTATTCATACCACTTGGGAGGCGCTCTTAGCAGGATACTCATACAACTTGTAGTAGTCCACCACTTTTCCGTTCAAGTTATTCTCCCCTTCTATGGGCAAGTAGAACAAGTTTCGCCACTTGTACTCTCCCAAAAACCAGAAATCTCTCCAGTTGGTTCTCCAGCCATAGTCTGATGGAATATCAAAATCGTCCAACGGGTCGTATTGGGTGTGGTTTTCCACTGAGGTGAACAAGGACTGAATGAAGAGCTTGGAAGTGTTGACGAATTGGTCGAGACCCACCATTTTCATACAGAAAAGGAACCCGTCGTTCCCTCTAACAATGTCATCTCCCTTGGTCAAAATACTGAATTCCCACGTGGTGATGCCCTTGAGTACCTGGAACGTTTGGGTGATGTCCAAAAAGAGAATCCACACAAGCTGCAAGAAACACCACATGAGCAAATTGAAATGGAAGCTGTGGTAGCGGAATCCAATGCACAAATCTTCAGACAACAAGAAGCACTGGTCCTTTTCGTTGTCACTGTCGTAGCCGCTGCCTGGGCCCCCCTCGTACTTGTGGAAGAAACGCAAACTCAAGTACGCCCAGAGGACCAACGCAACATTGAGCGCATAAACAAAGGTCAAGAACAACTTATGGTTCCTGACCCCGATCTCGTTGTAGACCCAGGGGCAGAAATGGTCGAATCGCGCCACCAATCGCTCGCTATTACGGCTGTATCTGGAGCGGAGGGGTTTGCGCACGTAGGTGTCGATGCAGAAGTTGACAGTGTCGAATTTGCCCAACTGGAGCAACTCCTCTATCTGGGTGAGGATGACCTTGTTATCAGTCGGTGTCGGAACAAACCCGGGGTTTATAAACATAGTTTTGAAGAAGGATGTGGAAAAAATGGCGACGGCGGCCAAGAGGAGGACGTTGGCGAAGAAGTTCCGCCACCAAAGCACCGGGACGATGTTATAGAGCCACACTACCACGCACCAGAAAGCCGTTCCCAGAAAAATGCCCGCAAGGAAAGGAGACTTGACGAACGCTTTGCTCTCGTGGATATATATAGGGAGCACCATAAGCGTGAGAAGCCCCACGGAGGCTATTGAGATCAAGGCAGCCAAAAACAACTTAGGGATGAAGTAACCGGCGCTGAAAGAGCAGATGTAAAACAACAAGGGGAGCAAGACATAGGGAAGGAAAAAGGTGATGAATTTGGCAGTTCTGGTGTCAATGACGCTCGGCTTGTATACCCAGCCGTTTTTAGCGGTTCTTCCGCACTCCTTTAGCACCTGTATCCACGTACCGTAACAGTTCATATCCTTGGCAATGCCAAAGGAGTCGACGCCCTTATCGTTTTTCACGAAGATGTCGGACCCAGCCTTTGCAAGTGCTTTGAGAACAGCCTTGCTGCCCCTCATGAAAGCCCAATGCAAAGGAATAAATAACGCGTTGTCGATTTTCGTCACATCAGCCCCGTACTTAATGAGGACGTTGACGGTGAAAATATCGCCTTGGTACGCGGCCCAGTGTAGACTGGTGCGGTTGCTGCCGTCTGGTTCGTCGATATAGAGCCGTTTTGGAGAAGAATTGTCACAGCATTTGAACAACAAATAGATGACGGTCATGATGTTGGACGAGTGCACCGCCAAATGCAACGTATTGTAGTTCTGGGAGTCTTTAAGAGTCGGGTCGGCGTCTGTGCTGGAGATGAAATACGCCACGATATCGGTGAGACCATTGCGGGCAGCCCAGTGTAAAGGAGTAGCGCTCAAGTTTCCGGCCTTGAGATTGGGGTCCCATTTGGACACTTCGTTTTCACACAAGTACTTCACTGCAGCTAACTGGTTGTTGATAGCGGCCCAATGAAGGCCCGAGATGCCGTCAGAAAACAAATTTTGCGGGGTGACGGCACCAGAGCCCACGAGCCGCTCGATCGTGGCCACGTCGCCCTTCTGGCACGCCACCATGAACTCGTGCAACTCGGGATTTTCGGCCTGCTCCGAGAGAAAGCCCAGCGTCTCGAGTGTGTCTGGTGCCTCATTTTCTGAGTTTCTGTGGATGTTGTTGAGCTCGTCTTTGCTGGTTTCCAAGACGGCGTCTGTAGACTTTAACGAGACCAACTCCACGTCAGCATCTCTGAAATCGCTGGGATCAGAGTTCAGGGTGGTGGGAGCTGATTCAGCCAGTTTGGAGACACTTTTGTCCGTAAGAGCCGTTTCTGCCATAATGTAGCTATCGGTGAGAAGAGGTGGCAGCAGACGTACGGAATAGAGGCTGTTTCTCGATTGCTGAGCCGGCGCTCAAGGATCTTCTGAGCTCAGTAGAGGCTACTGGAGCAGAGAGCTGGGACTGGTAGAGGCAAGGGGTGGCAGAATGGAAGCGGTAGACAAGGTGGCGGATCAGCGCTACGGCTATGTATCACTCGCGCACTGCCACGCGAGACCAGCGCTCAGCCTACGCGATCGGAAGCGGCTTGTGACCCGCCATTTAACGACTCGACGAGAGAAGCTGACACGCCCCAATTGCTTTGCTGCCCCCGACAGACGGCACCCACCCTCAGTTCTACGATCTCTATGCTATTCATGTAAATTTTACTCTACTCACGTGGCTCAGTAGCTCCCTCCGCAAGCTCGGCTGCTCAGTAGCTCAGTGACAGCTCAAAACAGCCCAGCATGATTCTCATCGCCCATAGACACTCGTCATCTACTGGTCCAGGTACTTCTCGGAAATACCCCGAACACTGCGTATAGACTTCGCTTCGTCTGTCGCCAGGGATATCGAGGAGGTGTCTGCCCCCTCTCTGCCCGCGGTTGCGGACGAGGTTCCCGTAGTGGTGGCCGGCAGTGGCACCACGCCAGGACGCACAGGACTGCCGTTTTTGTCGTGGTAAGCGTGGTACTGGTCCTGAACAAAATTCTTCAATCTTTCACTGGCCTTCACTGTTCCAGGCACGATTTTTTCCTCGAGAACTGGCTGCACCTTATCATTGATGAAGCTGGGGCGCACTTCGTCGGGCTGAATGAGGCCCAAGTTTTTCTGACCCACGCGCCCCAAGTGTTTCTCCAAGAGGAGGAAGTTACGCAGATTGGCCTTGTATCCGACCTCCACGAGAGCACCGATTATGGGGATAAGCCCCAAGCAAAAATCTATGAGGATGTTGAGAAGGAAAAGAAGTTGGAGGTCCAAGGGTAGACCGTCGTCGAGTTTCCGGGCCACCAACAAAATGGTCAAGGACCAGTAGGTGGCCACGATCTGGCCTGCCACAGGCACAAATCCTGCAATGCTGGCCCAGCCAAATTTGACCCCCAGGAAGCTGAACCACATGTCATAGCGATAAGCCTTCTTTCTGACGGACTCGAGAACGGCCTGGTCGTTCGGTGATAATCCTTCCGGGGCTCTTCTCTTGACTTTTTTAGTTCTTTTACCATTTGCATCAAGGGGGATGTACTCGTAGAAGGGGTCTTCCACGCCTATTCTGTTCCACTGGTTCTCCTTGAGGATACGATTAGCGAAGTATTTGACGACAAAAGTGGCCATGATGATGAGAAGAAGAATAAGGAGGCAGAAATGAGGGAGAAGTGCCTACATTCAGCAATTGACCGCAATTTGTAGCTGACACAGTGCCATAGCAACAATAGGCCCCCACTGCGCGACCAGCGCCTAAACCAAAGCCCGAAGGGCCCGCTCAGTCGCTCGACCCTCAGAGTGTTGCTGTCTCCTGCACACGGTTCTTCGCTCGCATGTGATGCGCCTCAGCCGTGCCGAGGACCGCTGAGCCCCGGCCAAGTCAGCGGGAGCGCCCCGGGCACAGCGGTGCTGGGTCGCGGGAGCGGACGACCTGGCGCCAAGAATGCCGCAGCCCGTTGCTTTTGGCTTTCGCCTGGCTCAGCCCGTGGGGTATCACACACCTGCACAATGTTTATAAGAGGAGCTCTTCCTCCAGTTACTGATCCACATCTCAGGCCACCACCACCAAAATACCCCTCCCAGCTCATACCAGAGCGAACCGCCACATAGCCTGATTTTAGAGCCTATCAACCACACGCAGTACGCACGAAATGGTCGTTCGCTCATTTATTGGAGACGTGGTCCACAGAATACCGTTGTCAGGGTACGTGATCCCTGAGGCGGTGGAGAAATTGCTCCAGGAGCCGGCTGAACAGCACGAGGAAGTGCAGGACGTTAGTCTCTTCAACGTGCCGTCGCTGCCCTTAAGAAAGCGCCAGCCTCCTTCGCGACGCGACGACTACGAGGACCCAGGCTACTTACACTACACAGACACCAGCGACGACATCATCTCGTTGTCTATTGACCCGATCACGCAACTCAAGAACTCGCAGCCGGTGCGCCGTGACATTTTCACGCCGCCTGTGTCCCGAGATTCCACCTACGTCCCATCGTCATCGTCGTCGGTCGCGTCTGGCAGCTTTTCCAAGCGCCAGGTCACCTTCTCGCCTGACTACCCCTCCGAGACCCTAAAGCATTATTTGAACGAGCAGAACGCCAAGTTCGACCAGCTCATCAACAGAAATCTTGAGGCCGTGTTGGAAGACGACGAGGAGCTTCGACCACGCCCAGAGCCCGAGAGCTTGCGGGAGTCTGTGTACGATCTTTTGGACGTCAAGGACCGCAATATCGGGCACAAAGTGCTGGATATCCGCAGCATTCTCAGCATCACGTCGCGCAAAGTGGCGGCATGGAGGCACCGCAAACAACCACAAGACGAGACAGACGTGAGCAGTCGCAGCAACAGCAGCGTCAGCTTAGGCAGCGAGGGGAGCTCTGGGTTGACATACGAGACACCAGAGGAAAAGTTCGGTGACATTTTGGACTCCTTAGACCTGCGCACGAAGCTCCAGCTTTTGCGCCATCTTCAGGAAAGTCTCGACGTCTACGAGGATGCAGAGGACGAGATTGCACCGGGAGAATACGCAGACGAGTACGCAAAGGACATTGAGCAGCAGATCAATGTCAACATCGCGAAGCTCCAGGACTCCAGCATCACTTTGGACAAACTCGAGGCATTGAACATCGTTTTAGTGCGGCTTTTCTTTTCGAGTATCAAGTTGATTATTCCAATTTCCTACATGCTTTACCAGAAGTTCACAGCCAATGACATAATCATGCTAAACAAGAAAAACTTTGATAAGTTGTTGCGGTACCTCATTCGTGTGTTAAAGGCTTTTGAGAAGAGTCTCAATAGCGAGCCACTCCGGGCGTACCAATATGGACACGATAGCCAGGAGGCTAGCGTGAAATTGCAGGAGGACCATAAAGCAGACGAGCCTTCTTTGGACGAGATATACAACGAAATGACTACCAATGCCTCCGAATTCTTAGCGAGTCAGACCACCAACTCGTCTTGGTCCAGCATGGCTTTCCGCTACGTCATGGACAGTTACATCACAGGCGGACGTGGCAGGAGGGCTCAACGTGGCGATCACAACTCGAACCCAAAGTACTCGCAGTATTTCTCCAAGGGCGAGGCTCCTCGTCTGGCACGGGGTTCCCGATCGCCGTCTACCCGAAGAGGCAGGAGCCATGAGAACTTGGGAATTTTACAAGCGGCGGAAGAGTTTGCCGATGAGTGCAGTTGAGTAGGGCATTGGGACTGGGGTATAGAGAGACATAGTAAGGACAATTCAGGAATAAGAGTGAGAAGTAGAGCGATTAAGGTAGAGAATGGAGAACAGGGAGAGTATTGGAATGAAAAACTGGCGAGTTTAGAAGGTGGGAGAAGGTAGGATTTAAGAATTGCATAATTTGCTAAAGAGCCTTATTAGCGTAACTTCGTAACTGTCAAGATAGTGTCATGATGGCTTCTGTCATGAAGAATGGTTGAGTAGTGATCTGGCGGAGACACTCTGAAATGGGAAGAGAACAGTGGAGTCTCGCAAGAAACTCCAAAGGCATTAAATTGCAACAGAAGAACAGCGTCCCTCTTGAAGGGCTCACTGGACCCTGGGTGTAAACTACCATTTGCACCCATACGGAGCCCTCTCTTAACAGGCAAAGCCGACTCAGCCAGACAGACCAACAGCAAGCCCAGGAAGGTGGCAAGGAGAGAAGAAAGAACAACAATATCTAGCGCTCACAGGATATCATTGATAGCGAAAATGACCCGAAGCCCACGAATAACCTGGATCTTTGGGCATAGGTCCGTTCGCTACCAGCTACCAAATAAAGCGCGCCATGACCATGAACAGCATGGGCCGCCTTTCTTATCAGCGTGAAGGGACGCCAAGTCTCCAAAGAGAGACGCCAAGACTAGGTCTGGAGTAGGGTCTAGTCACAGAGTGCCACACATAAATTAAGGACGATGGTGCTCTACTGGGCGCTATTAACTACGGGGTGGCACAAACTTATACGTGGCCATTGCGAACAGACCCATTTCCCAGTCGCCCCGTGGGCCCGTAATCAGGCCGCAGCCCGACCCTTCTGTATATTGGCCTCGGCTAAATGTGACAGCAGAGCAGTCATAGACACAGTAGCAGCACAGAAATGCAGCGAAAACAGCAGCAGCACATCCTACACCCAGCCCCATTATTACTGTGTTGCAACCTTCGACAGCCCAAGGCAGAAACGCTCACCCGCGACAATTTATGCCCAAGTTAGCGCTGCGCAGCCCTGGCTCAGCCGAGGCAATAAGGGCCAAGCTTAGCCGATCCCCACAGTGCTCAGCCTACGGGGGTGTCACTACCCCTCCATTACCTCAGAACAGCTCCTTCAATTGAACTTCTCCTCTCTTCCAACACTGTCTCTTTTTGCACCGTCCAATTTTGCACCGTCTAATTCTATGAGCTTCCACTGCTGGTTCCATGCCTGAACAATGCCTTGCTACTCCTAATCGGGCTGCACTTGGCGACTGGTCCCCCTATGTCCCGATCCGGAATTAATCTGAAAAAATCTCTCTCAAATCTCACACACGCACTCATAATCCCCCGTACACCTGCATGAGTAACACCCAAACACCCACACAAATTCCTGTACACCCCTTTATATTTGAAGCCAGTGCCGGGTAACTCATACCGATCCAGCCAATCAGATCCGCACGGCCCAACTATTAAAAACTCTTGCCTTCGCACTCCTTTCCTGAAATCCGGAATTTTTATATTACAATTTGGTCATTTTTTCCTCTACAACAAGCTTTTCGCCCCTGTTGTAAAGTTGGTCTTCCACTTTATACTGGATTTTTTTTAGTACACTTTGGTTTGAAAGAACATATAAGTGTTGTGACCCGGCTCTACTTTCTACTGCCGCCACTTTTTCCACCTGTTTCCCATTTCCTGGTGGTGTCTTTGAACCTTGAATTTACTTTCCCGGTTTTTGGACGATTTTAGGACTCCTTGATTGGTTGTTCAGCTTTTAGAATTTGCCACCGTGTTCAATTCGCATTTGGTCAATCCACACGACCTTACGAAATCACACAAAACTATTCTACTTTTTGCACGTGATCACTTACGTGCTTGGTGTCTTCACACTTCTATTTTCTCCGCAGCATGGCTCTTTCTTCTCAGTCATTGAATAAACGCACTTGTCATTTTGGTTATAATGGCGGCGGATTAAATTCAAATTCGAGCACTCACAGCTCGTGGAGCACGGCTCCTTCTCTTGGTCCAAAGAGAATCTGTTTGGGTCTCAAGGGCTCTTCGCCTCGTCGCGCCGTTCTGGCTTGCTACTCGTCGTCATCGGAAGACAACGACCTGGATGAGCAGTGCTACAGAACCGACCAGGTGAAGGCCAAAAGAAGAGCTTCGTCGAGAATGTCTTTCTCAGTCAACTCCAAGATCTCGGAAGCTATTGCAAAGTACAGCGACGACGAAGATAATGTCACTCAATCAGATATCGCTGACGAGAACATCGACTGCAAATTGCTTGCGTGTACGGGAAGTTCCACGTCCATTAATAGAATGAAGCGCAAGAGCATTTCACAAATTTCTGATGAACTGAACAATCTCGCTAATGTGATTGTGTCGTCTTCACCAAGTTTGAAGAGGTCTGCTCCTTCTTCGGACAAGACTGCCCGGTCACGTTGCTTTGAGTACTTGGTGGGCTCTATTGACGAAGCCTGGGCTCGCTACTGTGATGTGACATCTAACGCTGAGGATGAGGTCTACGGCTACAACCAACCACAGGATGCCGTTACGCCTGGCTCTGTTGCCACCGATGATGAGGATTACTTTGATAATTCTACCGATATCACCGATTACGAGGATGACTATGGACTCAATTCGAAGAGCGTTGCTCATGGCCTTGTTCAGAAGCAGCCAGTGAAAGACGCGGCCTCTTCATCGAATACTTCTTCAAGCCAATTGCAGGCATTGAAAGACCGCTTGACTAAAGCTAAGTATTATTTACAAGACTTGGTTGATTCAGAAGACATTGCTGATAGCAACTCTTTCTGGAAGCGTTGGGACATGATCAAGTATGCCACTATTGAGCTTGTTGAAGATGATGACGACGACGAGGTCATTGAGAGTACCATTGATGAGTTGGAGAATGGCCGGTTTTACGCCAATTAGGTGATCAGAGAAAAGAGAAATAGGAAGTATGTGGAGAACTCTCCCTTCTATTGATATCGAAGATATCATATCAGGACTATGTCCATTGTTTGTTGCTATTAGTTTGTTGGATTGTTATTTGGGTTATAATTTGGGGTATGAGATCGATACGAACATGATTTCATAGGTTTATGTTAAATACTTGTATAATAGATTTTTTTAATCATTGCGAGTAGTATAGGGTTGGATGGAGGCTTAAGAGTCGACCGGCGCGTAGAATTAAAGCCAGCGGTGCGTTGAGGCATGCAGGACTCAAGAGGAAGTCGAGGACGAGCCATCTGTTTCTCTTCAGTTAGGAGGCAACAATTAGCGATATAAAGGGAAATGTTTGGAAGTGTCAACGGGTTATTTAAGGCAGTGATTGGAGCAAGTGTTTTGGGCCAGTTTGTTTGTGCAGCTGAGGTCCAGATTGGTATGTAGAGGGCTGTGGAAAGTCGAGGTTGGAGAACACGAAGAAGAACTGAAGAAAAGCATGAAGAAGACGGAGAGCTGAAAAAGGGTCAATTGAGCACTTGAGAAAACGAAACACAAAGTGGTGCTTGGTGTTATGGAGACACATCGGGTCTCAGCTTTACTAACAGCAGATGTTTTGTCAGAGGTGGCAGCTTCCGAATGTGTAGCGGCCAAGGCAGGCGATGTGATCAGCGTCCATTACCAAGGGACACTTGAAGATGGAACCGAGTTCGACTCATCATACAACAGAGGCACACCTATTTCCTTCACCTTGGGTGGGGGCCAGGTAATCAAGGGCTGGGACCAGGGTCTTGAGGGCATTTGTATTGGCGAGAAGAGAAAGTTGACAATTCCTCCTGAATTGGCCTACGGAAATGCAGGCATTGGTCCCATTCCTCCTAAATCGACACTTAGTAAGTATCAGAGATATTTTAGGATTATTCTTTACTAACATCAGTTTTCATCACCGAGCTTGTTGATATCGCAGGGTCCAAGAAAGAGGCTGTCAAGGATGAGCTTTGAATAAACAGATAATAGGCAGAGAAATGTAGAATGGAGGAGAAATAAGAGGAGCGTATACGGGAAATAGAGAGGAGATTATAGGGGAGAAAGGATAGTATCGGAAAGGTGCATAATAATCGTGCAATATACTGGGACGCCGAGAAAAGCTAGCCCAACGGAGGTTACTGGAGTAAGATAAGAAGGAGAAAGGAAGGACATGTAACTCAGTAGGACAAGTGTCGAAAGATTAAGGATACAAAGAGTAGAGAAAAGAATAGAGAAAAGAGTAGAGAAAAGAGTAGAGTATAGAAAAGAGAAAAGAGCAAAGTGAGACACTGTGAGCTGGAGAGGGCATCCAGGAAGAGCCACTCTGGAGTAGTCCGATCCTCGCACCCGCTCGCTTTCAGCCCCCTAGTCGTAGCTCGTACCTCCCCAGGGTCTTCCCTTCCCGATAGCGTGGGTTTCGCAGTGATCTGATTGTTGTCTGCGGCTGATGCCAGCGAATGTGGGTGGGCTGCTGCCCGTGGTGTGGTGATGTCTGGGACACCTTCGTGGGGAACTGATCATCAGTTCGCATTCTCTGCTACACTTTACTTCCACACCAATGTCTCAATTGAAATACAAGATGTTTGCCGGTGCCTTGAAGGAGTTCATGGTATCACAGGCAGATTTCCGCATCCTTTACCAGCCCCGTGAGTACCCCAACACCAAGTTCGTGGATAGAGACACCAATCGCATTTGTATCCTCGATTCGTCGTTCAACCCACCCCATTTGGGTCATCTTGCACTTGCGCTCAATTCGTTGGAACAATCTTACACCCAGGGCCACCCGGAAAAGAAGGTGCTTTTGTTGCTTCTTTCGGTGCAAAATGTCGACAAGGCACCGCAGGCTGCGTCCTTTGACGAGAGGATCGATATGATGTGTCTTATGGCGGACCACATGAACAAATTGGGCGTCAATGTGAGTGTTGGGGTCACAAAACATGCCAAGTTTGTTGATAAGTCGTCGGCAATCCTTGACTACGTGAGAAATGTCGAATTGAGCGATACTGCTACCAACATCAAGTTGACTTTTGCCGTTGGTTTTGACACTTTGATCCGGATCTTCAATCCGAAATACTACATACCCGACAAGCTTCTGCACTCGCTTAACGATTTCATGACCTCTACTGATATTTTCTGCTTCACTCGTAACGACACCAACACCAGCCACCAAGAGCAGATCAATTACATCCAGGACATTCTGATAGGGAAACACTTAGATATCCCTTCGGTCTGGTCTAGCAATATATTCCTAGAGGGGAAGGAGAACGAGCACACGACTAATATCAGCTCATCTGAGATACGGAAGGTGGCCGGGTCAGGAGGCGATTCTTGGAAGAAGCAAGTTCTTCCGGAGGTCGAGAAGTACATCAGCGAGCACAAATTGTATTGAGATCAGGCGTAATTAGGAGAAGAATTAGCCAAATATAGCGAGAATAATGAGACAAAAGGGAAGGAAATCCAGAGAAAGAGCCGGAGCTAGTATTGCAAGAACACAAGTAATAATAAGAGCCCCACCAAATTCATCCCTGTAAATGCCTTTAATAGTTGAGCTCCCGACAGACCGGTTATGGAGTAATTACTAGAGGGGTTACTTGGGTCAAAAACAGAGTGTACGTTTCCATTGCTGGAACACTCAATCTTCCCTCCTAAGATTATGGAGCGGATCTCGCTCCTCAACCATTGGGAGCAGTCAAAGGACTGAGACGTGGTTTTGACTTTGGCGCTTCCCTTGACCAATTTCAAGCTTTTGAAGCTAATTTCCTTGATGTTCCCTATGAGCTCTATGGCGCCCCCAATGATGGCCAACTTGGGGAAGAAATTGATCTTCTCGATGTGCGTGTTGTTGGAGATGATAAGGCCTCCCCCAATATCTGTGAGCTCCGGGAAACCGACGCTCGTAAGCTGCTGGCTCTTGCTAAGAAGCAAAGTCTCCCCAATAGTCCTCAATTTGGGCACTTGGAACTGGCGGAAGTTGTTGTTGATCAAGCTAATGGAATTATTCACGTACTCGAGGTTGTCCAAATTCAAGTCTAGACAATTCTGAATTGTAACGTTATTCGCCACTCTTAAATTGTCAAGGTCTAGTACCAAATTGTTAGAGTTTGATCCGATGTGTAGCTTGATGTGTACGTTCTCCACATTACATTCTATGGACTCAAGGAACCGATTGTTGTTAATGTCAAAGACGTCCAAATTGCTCGAAATGAACCCCGAAAATTTCTTCAAGGAAGTATCGGAAATGGTGATGCTGCTGATATTCTCGATATTGTTATGGAACTCGATTTTGCTCAAAATGGGCAAGATTTGCCAATTGATAACGCTCACAGACGTCAATGAGGGAAACGAGACAAGGTACAACGATGTTAATTCCCGCAACGATAAGGAGTCGGAAATCAGAGAAAGTCTAGGCGACTCTATGCGCACAATGGCGGGGGAGTTCTTGATTTGGAGATTTCCCCGAATTTCCTGGAGCTCACCAAGCTGAAGAATGGGCTCGTTGTAATTGGACACGATGATATCGCCCTCGACAATTTCGCAGCCATTGAGGGCGTCCAAGTCGGAGCGCGTATGAACGTCAATGCTCCCTGAGCACCGCTCAGGTACAGGGCCTGCAGTCGAGTTTCCAGGATCTAATGTTAGGAATGCGGTGGTAAATTTGTCGTCGTGCTTACTTTCTTCTTCCGTCGAGTTTTCGGTGAGGATTGCCTGACTCTGAACCGAGAGCACATCGCGATAGGGGTTTTCTTGTGCCCCAAGCACCAAGGATAGAGAAGCAAGTCCCAAAAGATTTGAAAATTTCATAAATGACTATTAATGACGCTGATACCAAATTACAGTAAAAAAAAAAAAGGAGAAAAGCCCGAGAGCATCAAGGCACTTCTGTGTATGGGCTTTGTTTTCGCATCCATCCACAGAAAGTGCTACGACTGAGCCATAAATCCGGGCGAGAACTAAGCCAGAAGAGGTAACAAGAAACAAAGAAATGATGTCAAGCAATAAAATGTCTCTATGTAACTAGAAGGCTTCATTAACATCTCCATGGACTTCATCCATGTCTACCCCAAATTTGGAAAGTTATTCCTGATAACGAATTTGGCTAGAAAATTTCTACGGACAGTCCTTATTAGCTCAGTTGGTAGAGCGTTCGGCTTTTAAGGATCATCGACAAAAAGTCGACCGAAATGTCCAGGGTTCGAGCCCCTGATGAGGAGTCCTTTTTTGCACTTTTAATTTTTGGCCACTCGGTAATCCTCATTGCAGAAGGTGAAATTCTCAGCATTCCAGTTTCAATTATAATGTTCCTGCTTTCCACATCTTCATCTCCTCATCTCTTCGTCCCTTCATCTCTCCATCTTTTCATCTCATCCCACCAGTAACGTCCTGCATACAACCATTCACCATCGCATCTCCATCTCACTTTTTTTGCAGGCTAACGCCAATTCATCTTGCACCCAAACAACAGCGGCTTACTAAATCAAGGCAGAAATTTCCTCTGATTTTGTTCGGTAGTTGCTGGTTGTACTTTGTTAATATCAGAGCGAAATGACCGATAATATCGTCATCAGCGCTAATAAAGCAGAGGGTCTTTTGAGACTCTACCACAGCCAGAAGTACTCCAAAGATGCGGAGGAAATGGTATCCAGCATAGATATAAACTCCGAAAATGGGTTCAATTTAGTTGGTTTTCTGAGCCAGAAGTCAATTCCTGAGAACCTTGACTTTATAGCGACCGCAGCTCTCCAATCCACCAATACCTTGGCGATTTTGAGCGCCTATCAGCCAATCGCCTTGGAAATCATCTCCAGATGGATTGACCGGTACGAAATTTTGCAAAAGGATGATCCCATTGAAATTTTTTGTGCCTTGGCGAGAGCATGTGGTCCTGTACCCGAATCGGAGAGTTTGGCAGAGTACTTCCTCTCGAAGTTCAACATCTTTGAGCATTTGAACAGAGCGCTTCAAACAGGCATTATCGACAGAACTACAGCTGAGCGCAATACCCCCAACATTTTATTAGCATTATTCCGACTTTTAACCCATAACGCCCATAGATTTGATCGTTTCGTCGTTCCAGAACTGTTGTATGAGATCCTCAACGCCAGCGAGCTCCCTGTCACCCGGTACTTGGCCATCGAGATCTTGTGCCTTCATTTGAGCTCCTCTGAGTCCACCCGTTCTGAAATTTCCAGCAACTTCATCCCTCAGGGGCCTCTCCCGGGAAGCTACGACGGTGAGGGCCGTATCGATTTCCGATTCCTTGCGCTTGTGGAGGCCAAACGGTTGGCCAACTTCTCGAAGTTTGCCGCAGAGAGCTCTAGCTGTGACGCCACCGCTGGCCGTAGCTTTACTGTGACACCGGATGACCTCAGCACGTTGGTGGTGTCGATCTGTGGTGTCCTCGTGCCACGGCTTATCGAAACGGCAAGAGAAGCCCCCAGCGTTTCTCATTTTGTCCCCACCGAGAGCTCGGTCACAGTGCTCCGCCAGCTTGCTCTCAACATGCAGAAAAATGCCCCTACGATCCTCTACGGGCCCGCTGGCTCAGGTAAGACGTTTTTGATCAACGAGTTGGCCCATAGAATGTGCTACGAGCACGCCATCGTCAAGATTCATTTGGGTGAGCAGACCGATGCCAAGTTGCTCTTGGGTACCTATGCATCGGGAGAGCAGCCCGGAACGTTCCAGTGGCGGTCGGGTGTGTTATCTTCCGCCGTGCAACAGGGCCGTTGGGTTATCATTGAGGATATTGACCAGGCGCCCACTGAAATCCTTTCCGTGTTGTTGACGTTGTTGGAAAAGAGGGAGCTTTCCATTCCCTCGCGTGGGGAGACTATCCACGCACGCAATGGGTTCCAGATGATTGCCACCATCAGACTGAGCGACAGCAGAGACCCCAGCAAATTGCCGGACCTTATTGGGCTTCGACTTTGGAGCACAGTTCAGGTTCTAGGAGCCACGGAGCGCGATTTGCACCGCATTTTGAGTAGCAGGTTCCCGCTCTTGGGCCGGCTTTTGCCCCAGCTCGGTGCCTGCTACAAAGAAATTGTCCGCATTTATAATACCAGCACCTTCATCACGTTGAACCGTGGCGCTCACCCACGAGTCATCTCATTCCGCGACTTGATGAAGCTCTGTCTGCGATGCAGTGCTATGCTCGAGAATGAGGGCGTGAAATCGTGTGATGAGCTCCTCTCGCAGCACATGTTCGACCAGATTTTTGCTGAGGCGATCGACTGCTTTGGCTCGGCCATAACTGAGCCCGTGGCGGTGTCACTTTTGGTCAATGCAATTGGCGAGAAGTTGGAGATCTCGAGCTCCCGAATCGCCCTCTACATGACGAAACACGTGCCCACGTTCATCAATGACGATTCCAAGCTCAAGGTGGGACGTGCGGTGTTGCGTAAGTCGCTCGAGGACAAGGTGCTCCAGGGAAGGACTGGCAGCTCTTCCTTTGCGAGAACTAACCACGCGCTCCGGTTAATGGAGCAAATCGGTGTTTGCATTGAGATGGTAGAGCCGGTGCTTTTGGTGGGAGAAACAGGTACCGGGAAGACCACCGTGGTGCAGCAGGTGGCGCGTATGATGAACAAGAAACTCACGGTGATCAACGTGTCACAGCAGACGGAATCGGGCGATCTTTTGGGGGGATATAAGCCCGTGAACCGCAAGACGGTGGCTGTACCTCTTCAGGAAGTTTTCGAGAACTTGTTTCTTGCCAGCTTCTCCAAGAAGAAGAACGAGAAATTTGCCCAGGTGTTGGCTCGGTGCTTCAACAAGGGCCAATGGAAGAACGTGGTCCGGCTCTGGAAGGAAGCGGTGCGCATGGCCAAGGAAGTGTTGGGCGAGAAAGACGACGAGCTGGACCAGCAGCCTGCCAACAAAAAGCGTAAGCTCCAGAAAGAAGAGCGCAGTGTTTTGCTCCGCAAATGGAACGAATTCGAGACCAAAGTGGCCGACTTCGAGGCCCAGGCGTCTCTCGACTCGTCTGCCTTCGTTTTCTCCTTCGTGGAAGGTGCGCTCGTCAAGGCCGTGCGCAATGGTGACTGGTTGCTTCTTGACGAAATCAACTTGGCCTCCTCCGATACTTTGGAGAGCATAGCGGATTTGCTCTCTGAGACTTTAGCACAGCGGCTGATTTTGTTGACCGAACGTGGGGACGTGGAGTCGATTGTGGCCCATCCGCAGTTCCGACTCTTCGGATGTATGAATCCGTCCACCGATGTGGGAAAACGAGACCTTCCCTTGAGTATCCGGCTGCGGTTCAGCGAGATCTACGTCCATTCTCCAGACAGAGACATCGAGGACTTGCTTGCGATCATCGACCTGTACATCGGGAGGTTTGCCGTGGCGGACGAGTGGGTGGGAAACGACGTGGCCGAGCTCTACCTTGCCGCGAAAAAGTTGGCAGAGACCAACCAAATCGTCGATGGGGCCAACCAGCGTCCCCACTTTTCCATCAGAACATTGACCCGTACGCTCCTTTACGTGTGCGACATTGTGGCGGTGTATGGACTCCGTCGCGCCCTCTATGAGGCCTTTTGCATGCTGTGTTTGACACTTCTTGACGCCAAGTCCGAGCAGCTTCTTCACGCGGTGATAGAGAAGCACACGCTTGGAAGACTCAAAAACGCTCGCTCAGTGATGAGCCAGGTGCCGCCATCGCCGGGGCCCGGCTTCGTTCAGTTCCGCCACTACTGGATGCGCAGCGGCCCCAGCGACATTGTCCCTCAGCCCCACTATATCATTACTCCATTTGTGGAGAAGAATATGCTCAACTTGGTACGGGCCACCGCTGGCAGACGGTTCCCGGTGCTTGTACAGGGCCCCACTTCGGCGGGGAAAACCTCCATGATCCACTACTTGGCCAATATCACTGGCCACCAATTTGTGCGGATCAATAACCACGAGCACACCGATTTGCAGGAGTATTTGGGCACTTATGTGTCGGACGCCTCGGGGCGGCTCGTTTTCCGCGAGGGGGTGCTTGTGGAGGCGCTTCGGAAGGGCCACTGGCTCGTTCTAGACGAGTTGAATCTCGCGCCGACCGATGTCTTGGAGGCCTTGAATCGTTTGCTTGACGATAACCGAGAGCTTTTCATTCCCGAGACCCAGGAGGTGGTGCGCCCGCACCCGGATTTTATGCTCTTTGCTACCCAGAACCCTCCCGGGTTGTACGGAGGACGGAAAATGCTCTCGCGGGCTTTCCGGAACCGGTTTTTGGAGCTCCATTTCGACGACATCCCCCAGGACGAATTGGAGGTGATTTTGCGGGAGAGGTGCCAAATTGCGCCTTCTTACGGCAAAAAGATCGTGGAGGTGTACCGCCAATTGTCCATACAGCGGCAGTCGACTCGTCTTTTCGAGCAAAAGAATTCGTTTGCCACGTTGCGTGACTTGTTTCGGTGGGCGCTCCGCGAGGCGGTGGGCTACGAAGAGCTTGCCGCCAACGGGTACATGCTCCTCGCGGAAAGGGTGCGCAAACCGCAGGAAAAGGCTGTGGTCAAGGCCACGATCGAGAAGGTGATGCGGGTGACTTTGGACATGGATGCATACTACCAGCGCCTTGAAACCGAGGCGTTATCTGCGATGATCAGCTCCCCAGGGTCTATTGTGTGGACCCGTGCCATGCGCCGTCTTGCGGTCCTTGTGCATACCTCCGTCAAGTACCAGGAGCCGCTTCTTCTTGTGGGGGAGACCGGGTGCGGGAAGACCACCGTGTGCCAAGTCCTCGCTGAGTTCATGAAGCGCAAGTTGGTGACAGTTAACGCCCACCAGAACACCGAGACGGGGGACATTTTGGGAGCACAGCGTCCCGTGCGCCACCGCTTCGAGGCCCAGAGCGCCTTGGTATCGAGCCTTGTCATGTTGATGGCCCGTGCAGACATTGCGGTGTCGTTGGAAGACACGCGGCTTGACGAGTTGTTGCGAGTGTATGACTCCCACCGAGCCGAAATTGAGGCGATGGCCCGAGCAGAGGAAGCGAAGGCAGAGTCAGAGACGCAGTCGGCGCTGCTTCTGGCACTTATTTCCTCAGTGGACGACGCCAGACGCAGCGCATCGGTGCTCTTTGACTGGAGCGACGGGCCCTTGGTGCAGGCGATGAAGGAGGGAGATTTCTTCCTTCTCGACGAGATTTCGTTGGCGGATGACTCGGTGCTAGAGCGTTTGAACTCGGTACTCGAGCCCGAGCGCAGCTTGTTGCTTGCCGAAAAAGGCAGCGAGGACGCCTTTGTCACCGCCGCGCCAAGCTTCGTGTTCTTGGCCACCATGAACCCCGGGGGCGACTACGGCAAGAAGGAGCTCTCCCCAGCGTTGCGCAACAGATTCACTGAGATCTGGGTGCCATCGATGGACGATTTCCGCGATGTTCGGCAAATCGTGGCGGCAAAGTTGTGCGTCGGAGCGGCCCAGCTCGCCGAGCCCTTGGTGGCGTTTTCCCAGTGGTACGGCGAGCGCTACGGCTCCGGAAATGCATCCAGCGGCGTCATTTCTCTCCGTGACATCTTGGCGTGGGTACAGTTTGTCAATTCGGTCGTCGCCGAGACCCCAGATGCTGCAAACTTTGCGTTTCTTCACGGAGCGTGCAGCGTTTTCGTAGACGCCCTCGGAACCAACAACACGGCACATTTCGCCGAGAACGAGCTGCGGCTAGCAGCAGAAAAACTTGTGCTCGTGCACAAATTGTCGGAGCTTCTCGGCGCCGATTTGGCCGCCATTTACAGTGCCAGGGCCACTGTTGCGGTGGTACTGGGCCGCGTTACTGTCGGTGGCTTCAGCGTTCCGCGCGCAGACCTGGCCGGTACTGACCTCGCGTTCAGCTTGGAGGCGCCCACCACAGCCAGCAACACCATGCGTGTGGTTAGAGCTATGCAGGTCCAAAAGCCCATTCTTTTGGAGGGCAGTCCGGGCGTGGGGAAGACGAGCTTGGTGTCTGCTCTTGCCAAGGCCACCGGCAACCCATTGGTGCGGATAAACTTGTCCGAGCAGACAGATCTCGTGGATCTTTTCGGCAGTGATGCGCCGGCCGAAGGAGGACGCGCGGGCGAGTTCGTGTGGCGGGACGCTCCGTTCCTCCGGGCGATGCAGAGAGGCGAGTGGGTGCTTCTTGACGAGATGAACTTGGCGTCGCAGTCGGTGCTAGAGGGTTTGAACGCGTGTCTTGACCACCGTGGGAGCGCCTACATCCCCGAGTTGGATCGCACGTTTGAACGCCACCCCAACTTCGTTGTTTTTGCGGCCCAAAATCCGCAGTACCAGGGCGGAGGCCGGAAGGGGCTTCCGAAGTCCTTTGTCAACCGTTTCCTGGTGGTTTATGTGGACACCTTGAAGGCCGAGGACTTGCGGATGATTTCGCAGCATTTGTTTCCTTCGGTCGGCCCCGAGGTGAGCACGCGGATGATTGAGTTCGTGCTGCGGTTGGAGCACGAGGTGACGGAACAGCGGCTCTGGGGCTCCCTGGGAGCGCCCTGGGAGTTTAATCTTCGCGACATCTTGCGCTGGCTAGAGCTCTACAGCTCGCGTGGCTTGGCACAGGATGTCACCCCGGCCCAGTTTGTCGACATGATTTTCTGTCAGCGCTTTCGGACCGCCGAGGACCGCGTGCGGGTCCGGCAGCTCTACCGCGAGGTTTTTGGCGAGGAGTTGCGCTCCAGCGATAATTTCTACGCCCTAGGCGAGCAATACGTCCAGGCAGGCGGCGCTGCCATTTCCAGACGTGAGCCGGTGCAGTTCTGTGCTCCAGGGGCCAGACTCAGCTTCCAGGCGAACTACACGTTCCTCGAGACCGCCATCCGGTGTGTGAATTTGCGGCTTCCGCTCATTTTGACGGGACCCACGGGCGCAGGAAAGACCGAGCTCATCCGGCTCCTTGGCAGCGTAGTGGGGGCCCAGATCGACGAGTTCGCCATGAACAGCGACGTCGACAGCATGGACATCCTTGGGGGGTACGAGCAGGTGGACGCGGTGCGTGGAGTGACCCAGCTCGCAACACGTGCACGCTCAGTGATGGTGGAGTTTGCGCTCACTGCCCTCACGCTGTCGCCCGGAGACACCCGCGAGGCTCTCGGGCTTGTGCTGTTTCTTGAGGAGGAACCAGCTGCGGATTTCCTCGAGAAATTGCAGCTCAAAGCTGCGAGCTTGGCGAAGAAGCACCACCCGCTAGCGGCGATTCTTCGCGAAGCAGCCGCCCTCAAGGCAAAGCTCTCGCACGATGCGCGTGTGCGCTTCGAGTGGTTCGACGGTCTCCTTGTTCAGGCAGTGGAGCGGGGCCATTGGCTCGTGTTGGACAACGCGAACTTGTGCAGCCCGTCGGTGCTCGACCGTTTGAACTCGCTCTTGGAGTTCAACGGCACCCTCATGGTCAACGAGTGCAGCTCCGCGGACGGCCTGCCCCGCGTGGTAACACCGCACCCGAACTTCCGCCTTTTCTTGACCGTGGACCCACGGTACGGCGAGTTGTCGCGTGCGATGCGGAACAGAGGCGTGGAGGTTTTCATGGGGCCGTTACTGGAGCGCATGACGTCGTTCGACCGCCAGCTGACGCTCGGTGGCGTGTGCAGCGCCCATTTAGCGCCCACACGTGCCGCTGACCGCCCGTTGGCAATGGTCCTGGACGCCATAGACCTTCACCTCGAGACCCCGGACCAACTGGCCGCCACCCTCGTGGCGTCGTTCCCATTCGGCGCCACTGCGCTCCTTGCGCCCTGGACCGAATCAGTGGCCATCTGCGCCGAATTTTCCCCAGAGGCTCGGGCTGCCACCGCTGCGTTGCTCGACATCTTCACTGCCGTCAGCGACCTGGAGCCCAAGCTCCGCGAGCTCTACAGCCCCACCCGCGCCCACATGCAGGAGCCTTTTGCGGCCACATTCCTCGAGAACCAGCCCTTGCACCCACTCCTCAACGCTCACCTTCTGCTTGGGCCCAGGTCTCCTGAGCCGACGAATTTTTTCGAGGCGTGTGCGGGGGTCTTGACACTTCGCAAGGCGCTCGCTCACCTCGAGAGGAGGGCCCTAGAGCTGAAGCTCGCGCAGTTGTCGTACGTGGAGCGCTCTGCCGCCTTCCACTTGGGCCGCAACATCAAAAAGCCGCCACGGCTCAATGTGTTTGCCTTTGTACAGGAGCTCGTTGCGTTCATCGAGGCCGCCGTTGCTGGAGCCGCTGCCGACCAGGCGCTGCTTTTCTCTCGTCCTCGCTACTTCGAGCATCTCACCGCCCTCCAGTTGACGGTACGGTGTCTTTTCGAGTCCCAGGGGTCCGTTGACGAGTCGAAACTTCGCGTCTACCAGACGATGGTCCGTGAGTGGCTTGAAAACGCAGAGCAGGAGCACCCCATGCTCCAGCTCGCCGTCGAGCGCTTTGGCGCCGAATTGGTGCTCTCCACGGGCACGTCCATGGGGAAGCTCTGGGAGCAGTTCCGCAGCTCGTACCCGGGGAGTTTGGCCCTGTGGCAGCAGGTGCACGAGCTTGCGCGGTTGGCGCAGCTCTTCGATGAGGTGGCAAGGGACCAGTTCAGCGACTCCAGCGAAGCGGTGGCTTCTTTGCGCAGTGGCATCGTAGAGCTCTACACAGAGCTCCACGGCGGCCAGGACCCGGTGGACCCCGAGGTTTTTGGCAGTTTCTGTCGTGACCTTGAGCGAGGCATCGCAAGTCTCCGCGAGGTCTCTGGTGCCTTCATCATCAAGCGCCAGCACCCGTTCGCGCGCGAGTTTATGATGGCGGCGAACTGCGTGGAGGCATCAAAGCTTTTTGCTTCCCGGGGCTCCTCCCAGTTGGCGATACTTGCAGGCCGGCCCTCTATCAGCCGCGGCTTGCGCTCAGCTCACCGCCAGTTGTTCAGGCCTTACCCTGCAATCTTCGATAGTCTCTGGACCTTACGGGACGGACAGGTCGAGTCGTGGGTTGGGCCGCTCTTTTCGAATGAGCTCGTGAGCTCAGCGCTCACCAAAGGCTCGAGCTTGCACCAGGGCCCTGGGAAGTATCTCGAGCAGACCCTTGCGGACGTGCGTGAGCTCTCCGCGCAATTGGTGGCTTCTTCTAGCGCCATTTTGGGTGACAAGCAGCCGCTTTTTGCGCAGCTTTTGCGCCAGTGGTTTGTGGAAATTGCCAGCGTCCACCTGGTGCTGCTCCGCGTGGACACCACCGAGGATTTGCGCCTGTCACTCGAGCAGACACTGACCCTTGAAGATGCGCCGTTTGTGGCCACATGCGAGCGCTTCTTCTTCCCCGCGTTGTATCTCGTGGCCCAGTCCACGAAGCTCAGCACCTTGGGGCGGGCGTGGGTGTTGTTCTCCTGCGGAGTGCTCCAGCTTTTCGTGCCCAGCTCCGCGTACGACCCGGCGATCTCGGACCACGTGATCTACGACCGTTTTGAACGCAACAAGGCACGGGCGGCAGCGCTTGCTGAATCGTGGAGAGTGGTGCGTACGATGGCCTCTGGCGACCGCCCGATCCTCGTGGAACAGTTTCTCACCACAGAAACCCCCGAGGCGGAGCACCCGCGCGTGTACCGCCCCGACCGCCCCATCGACGGTCTTTTTGACGAATGGGCCGCTTTCATGGAGTCCACCGTCGATATCGCACCGGTGGAGCAGTTGCTCCGCGCCGCCGAGGACATGGCGTATCAGGGCGACACGATGTTGACGATGTTTCAGAACAATTCGTCGAACTTTTTGCTCCGTCTTCACCAGAGTTACCCTCTCTACGCCGATTTGAACGATCTTCTCACGGGTTACGTGTACGGCATGAAGTTTGGGTTTGATTTGATGGCAGAGGAAAGGAAGCAGAGACCTCTCAAGGCGCTCTCAAGCACCTGGTGCGTGGACCCAGCCACTGTGTCGAGCCCCCATGCGATTAGCACAGGCTTCGCAACAATGAAGGAGCACACGCGAACCGCAGGCTTAGACTCGTCTGTTCCCGAGGAGACGATGGTGTTCTACGTTCGGCTCTGTCTTGCGCACCGGGCAGCTGGCGTCTCCTCGCCAGAATTGGACCTGGTGCTTCAGCAGGCCCTCCAGACCGTGTACTACCGGTGGTCGTTGCGGCGAATGAAGTCGGAGCAGGACGAAGCCAATAGCGGCAACTTGTACAAGTATGCGGATCCTAGCGACGATGTGGAGGGCGACTTCCGTGAGTTGTTCCCCGATTTTGAGGATGTGATGGACGGTGCCACTGCCTCTTCTGGTGTCAAGAACGACGCTTTTGAAGGAATCTACGCCCAGATCTCGCAGCTTTACACGGCGGCATTTGCCGGCGACTCGCAGGAGCAGTTCCAGCTTCCCGCGCTTCTCGCCGAGGGCACCAAACTTCACGCAAAGCTACAGAGCGAGGCATTTGGTACCGAAAACTCTGATGCTGCTTTTGCGTCGCTTGTGTCGACGATATCGCAATCGTTGGAGCAGTTCCAAAGCGCGGGCGCCACTGATTTCTACCGCGGGCACTCCGTGGGCGAGTCGAAGAAGGCAATTGCCTTGATTAACAGTCTCCACGCGGCTGTCCTCCAGCTTTTGGCACAATGGCCGGAGCACGCCACGTTGCAGAGCATTGCCCGCACCTGCGAGGAGTTTGTGCTGTTCCCTATCGACACGCCTCTCGCACGCCAGCTCCAGAAAATCGAGGCCATCTACACCTACGTCGCAGAGTGGGAGAAATACGCCAGCAGCCAGGTGACTCTCCGGGAGCAGTTTGACCCCTTGACGCATCTCATTGTGTCCTGGAGGAAGTTGGAGCTTCTGACGTGGCAGGCGCTCTTCAGCCACGAGGACGCCACCGTCAGCGCCAGCGTGGGCCGCTGGTGGTTCCACCTCTTCGAGACAATTGTTGTACCAGAGACCGAGGTTTCGGAGCCCCAGCTTCTTGCGGCATTGAATATCTTTGTCAGCAAGGCCTCGTACGGAGAATGGGAGCACTGGTTGCGACTTTTGCGTGCGTTCTGCGGCCACTCACAGCTTTTGAAGACGGGTGTTCACAATGCTCTCAGCAATTTCATTGCGTTCTACGAGCAGTTTACCCCGCTCATCTCCGAGAGCCTCGCAGCCCAGCGCAAGAAGCTCGAGAAGGACGTGTCGGAAGTGATTTTGCTTGCGTCCTGGAAGGACGTGAACATCGACGCGTTGAAGCAGAGCGCCCGCCGTTCTCACAGCAGCCTCTACAAAATCGTGCGGAAATACCGGGCACTTTTGGCCACCCCGGTGGCCCCTATCATTGAGCTGGGACTTGGCTCTGACGTCAAGGTCAGTGCTAATGCTGCGCCACTTCCTGCCGTGGAAGCAATTGCCGAGAGCTCGTCGCTGGCGACGCTAGCGGCCCAGATCTCGTCCTTCAGCGAGCGGCCTCTGCGGCTCAGGGCCACCGGCCTTGTGCTCCGCAACATGGACGTGTACATCGGCCGGTTGAAGCTGGAGTCGGTGCCGTACATCGGCGAGTACGCGGACGATATCGTGGCGGAAATGGAGCGGCTTCGCCGCGAAACGCCGCGTGAACTTCGCCCTGAAAACAAGAAGCTCGTGGCGTCGTTGCTCACCCAGAAGCGCAAGTTGTTGAGCGACACGCTCCGGGAGCTCCGGCGCATGGGGCTCCGCACCTCGCTCCGCGCTGAGGTCCACAAGGTCCAGGCGACGGTGACCTTGATGTTGAGCCACAGCGAGTCGTTCGAGGACCGTGAGCTTCTACGCGGGTGCGATGCGCACTACTTCCGAGTGCTTGAGCTCATGCCCAGGCTCCGGGCCGCTGTCAACGGCGGTCTCGCCGAGGGAGTGCCGCAGGTAGACGCCGACAAAGCGCTCGCAGCAGCAGAAAATCTCCTTTTCTCGTTGGTGACCACGCGGCGGCCCTTGGCGCAGTTGGCGCAATCGGTGGACGCGTTGGTGAAGGCCCACGGCGAGTTGCGGCGTCTCGCGAATTCGCCGAGCCCGCAGCTTGTCAGGGGCAGCGTGGACGCCTCGTTAACCTCGGGGCTCGTGTCGGTGCGCTACCACCTTCGCTGGCTTGGCCGGTTGCTTGAGTTTGCCATCGACACCGTGCACAAGAGCGCGGCGTTTGTCAGCACCGAAGGCGTGAACCTCGAGGTGCTAATCGAAGCACGGGCTGAGGCCAGTGCCCTCTACGCCCGTTCTGAGGCCTGCGGCCAGGTGAACACCGACCACGAGCTTCAGGTGGTGCGGGACTTCCGCTCGTTCTTCTACGAGGGGCTTCTCCCGAAGTTGAAGCAGTGGAAGCAGCGTCCAGAGAACCAGTGCCTTGGCTTTGTTGCCGGTACGATCTTGGAGTGGGCGCAGGGCCAGGGCGGCGCTGTTTTTGTCAACAGCAGAACGTCCATGGCACCAGAGGATCTTCGGACCATAGAGGACGTGGAGCGCCAGTTCCGCGACGTGGCACTGTCGATTCTTCTTTGCGTACAGCAAGTGGTAGAGCAATGTGAGGGCTCTATCGACGAGAGCGAGGACCAGTGGCTAGTGCGCACCCAGCAGCGGATCATCGGCTACATCCGGGCGACACATCACCGGCGAATTGTCGGGAAGCTCCAGAGCGCGCTCGCAGTGATGGCACAGGTCGAGCACAGCGCCGAGTCCTCGCGGCTTGCCGTGGCGATCGCATCGTTTACTGCACCGCTCGTGCTGCGGTACCTTGAGCTTGTGCTCCAGGTGACAGAGAAAGCGCGGCGCAACTACCGCGAGACCTCGCGCGGTGCCTTTGTGTTGAGCAGTAGTCTCCATGTGCTCGCAACGCAGGGCTTCTGCTCGCCAGAGCCCCCCAGTGAGCAGAAAGAAGACCCGAACCTCCAGGAGGGCACTGGGCTCGGTGACGGAGAGGGAGCCACCAACAACTCGAAGGATGTGGAGGAGGACGAGGACATGACCGAGGACGCCCAGCAGCCCAACGAGGAGCTGAAGGAGCGTGACGAGGACGAAAATGATGACGCTGTTGACATCGAGGGCGACATGGCAGGAGAACTCGAGGACGCATCGGACCAGGAGAAGGAGGACGGCGATGAGGGCGAGGACCAGGAGATGGACGAAGAAATCGACGACATCGACGACCTTGACCCGAACGCCGTGGACGACAAGATGTGGGACGAAGAGGCTCAGGAGAGCAGCAAGGAGAAGCAGTCGGACCGGGTTCCCGAGGCCCAGGAGGGCGAAATGGAGGCACGCGAGGAGGAAGGTGAAGGCGATAAGCGCGAGGAGTCGAAGGAGCAGCCCGAGGACGCTGAGGAGGGCCCTGAGGATGAGCAGGACGACGGAGATGATGGAGACGACAAGGACGTCGGGGAGCAGGAGGACGATGTGCGTAACGACGAGGGCGAACAGCTCGATGAGCACGTGCCAGAGTCGGAGGCGTTGGAGCTTCCCGAGGACATGGCGCTTGATTCTGGCGACGAGGGCAGTGGAGACGATGACGAGAAGATGCAAGAGCCCGAGGAGCCAGAGGGCGAGCAACAGCCTGAGGCCGAAGGGGAGGCTTCTGGCGATGAAGATGCCGAGGCCGAGGCCGATGCTGACGCTGAGGCCGAAGCAGAGGCCCAGGAGGACGCCGAGGACGAGGCAGAGACCGACGAAGGTGCGCCCGCTGAGGCCGACGGAATTACCGAAGAAGCCGGCGAAGAGGAACCGGAGGAGGGGTCCGACGAGGAAACCGCTGCCGCTGCCGACACCGAGGCGGGTGGCAACGATGACGACGAGGGCGTGGACCGTGCCGAGGGCGTGGATGGCGCTAACGAAGACGCCGGCGAGGACATCGATGCCGATAGCGCCGTGAAGCAACTGGCGGGCGAGCAGGGCGAGGGTGCGGACCAGCAGGTGGCCGACGACAACAAGGACGTCGGCGCCACTGGAGGTGCTTCTCTGGATGCCCAGAAGGAGCAGGAGAACCCAACTCAGGACGAATCGCACGACGAGGCGCGCGATATGGCGCGCGAGTCGCTCAAGCTGCTCGGGGACTCGCTCCGGGAGTTCCACCGGAGACGGCAAGAAATTGCAGAGGCCAAGACGCGCGAAGAAGAGCCTAACGAGGCCCCCGACGCGGGAGCACGGCCGGACGAGTTCGAGCACTTGGACGGAGAAAACGCTGATTTCGATACACAGGCGCTCGGTGCTGCCAACGCAGACCAAGTGCAGGCAATTGATGATGACATGGCGATCGACGAGGAAGAAGAGCCCGCCAAGGAACCAGTGCCAGAAACTGCAGAGGAAGAGCCAGTCAAGACTGAGACGGAGGCCAAGGAAGAGCCCGAAGATGAGGCGATGCAGGAGCCACAGGGAGACTTTGAGGGCCAAGCGCAGGGCTCTGCGATGGATCGGATCCACGTGAAGGAAGAGACCGAAGAACGGGACGCGCTCGGAGTTGCTGGTGAGCCCATGGAGCTCGATGAATTTGACGACCTGCCGATCGTGAAGGCAGAGTCCGGCGAGTCCATACCTCCCCTTTCGCTCGACGAGGCACGCGATCTTTGGCGTCACAGCGAACAGGCGACCCAGGAGCTTGCTCTGGGTCTCTGTGAGCAACTTCGGCTCATTTTGGAGCCCACGCTCGCCACCAAGTTGCGCGGTGATTACAAGACAGGGAAGCGGTTGAACATGAAGCGTATCATCCCTTACATTGCATCTGATTTCCGCAAGGATAAGATCTGGTTGCGGCGTACCAAGCCGTCAAAGCGCCAGTACCAGGTGATGATCGCCATCGACGACCTGAAGTCAATGAGCGAGAGCAAGTCGACGGAGCTTGCGTTCCACAGCATTGCGCTTGTGTCAAAAGCTTTGACGCAGTTGGAGTCAGGAGGACTCAGCATTGTGCGTTTTGGAGAAGACGTCAAGGTGGTGCACCCGTTCGAGCGGCCCTTCAGCCACGAAAGCGGGCCCCGAATCTTCCAGTGGTTTGACTTTTCTCAGACCCGCACCAACATCACCGACTTGTGTCGTCAAAGTTTGCATCTCTTTGAGGAGGCCAGGGCCTCTTCGAGCGCAGACTTGTGGCAGTTACAGATCATCCTCTCAGACGGAGTTTGTGAGGATCACGACACAGTTCAGAGACTTGTGCGCCAGGCCAGAGAGCTGCGCATTATGTTGGTGTTCGTGGTCATTGACGGGATCAATTCTAACGAGTCGATCTTGGACATGAGCCAGGTCAGCTACACCATGGATGGCCTGGGTAATTCCAGCCTCCACGTTACTAAGTACTTGGACACGTTCCCCTTCGAGTTCTACGTGATCGTGCGCAATATCAACGAGCTTCCGGAGATGTTGGCCTTGATTTTGAGACAGTACTTCGCTGAAATGGCCTCAGTTTAGATAAGATATAGTAAGAAGTAAGAAGATAAAGTATTAAAGAGAAGTAGCAGGAAGAGATAAGGTTGACAAAGGCGCGAAAGATGATGTCCGTAGCATTATGTGCCAGGGCTTTCATTTCTACCAACTCACACTCAATCCAAACATTTCTACATCCGCTCTATGCAACGTCTATTATGCTCTATTAGCTGGCACACCGGCCAATTTTCCTTCCAGGCTCTAGGCCTCCTTTCCCTTATTCCTTAGTTATTCAAATGCACTTGAGCAATGCACAACGACATATCGTCCACTTTGCCCCCACTGGTTCTATTTCCAAGATGAGCAGCGTTCAACTTCTCATTGTAGGGAGTGCACGCATAGTCATCAAAAGCCACCTCCTTGGTTTTGACCAAAAGGTTGCTGGCGGCCCTCTTCAAGCTCTTGTGTTTTGCCAATGATTCCGTCACGTAATGGGCAATTTCCCACTCGTACAAGTTATCAGAAATGCCATCCGAACACATCACTATGATGTCGTTCTCCTCCAATTTCACCGAGTCCACCCACGCCATTTCCAGCGGCAACTGCAGCAATGTCTGCGTTCCGATCTGCTGAGGACATGATGGAGAGATCATCTGTTCTTCGTTGGTTTTGATGATTTGCCCATCGCGAATGAGGTAAAGCTTCGAATCGCCTATGCTGATCATCTTCAAGTAATCGCCCGAAAGCATCGCCAAAACGAGTGTAGATGAGCCCTTCAATTTCTGCAAGTCCATCAAGTGCGATGTGTGGAGGAACGAGTCGTCCAAGATCTGGTCGATGTCGCGCTTGTTCAAGTGGTGCGGCGTGTGGCTCAACTTGTACTGGGTCATTAGGCGCGAGACGGTCTCGAGCATCGAGCGAGACCAGATGCTAGAGGAGCAGTTTTCTCCCTTCGATTCCCACCCAGAAACGCCGTCTGCGATCGCCATTAACGTGGGTGACACCAACATGGCGTCGTCCCCTGCTTTGATCGAGAGGGTGTCGGAAGGTGATCCGTGGGGCTTTCTACGTGGTAGCAACGAGTTGAGTTGAGCTGGTTCGGTCAAATCCGAAAGTGAGTGGATGGTGGCGCTGGTCAAGTCCGAGTGATGGGCGTAGGAGGCGTACGAGTAGTCGAACTTGAACTTGTCGTTGGTGGTGATAGTTTTCTGTTCTTCTTTGGTGATCACAGGGTACTGGATATAGGCGGGGGGAGCATCTTCCACTAGCGAATCGGATCCAGACAACGAAGGAAGCTGGAAGTATGTGCGTACATTGGACATGATAGAGGTCACATAGCTCCTGGAGCTGAGGGACAGCAAGGAGCCTGACGAGCTGGACCGCGCCAAGTCAAGAGCGGCTCTCTTTGTTACCGTAATCATTTTGAACGGATTATGCGAAAGAAAATGCAAAGTAAATCAAACTTTAGTTGTTGCCACTGTCCCACTTTGCTGGCGATTGGCGCCTTTTAAAAAGAAACCTCTGGCTATCCCCTCATCATGGCGTGCCACTACCGATGCAGCCCTACGCGGGCTTCCGCTTTCAGCCAGGGCGGAAAAACAGGCGACTGCACTAAACTCCTCCCCCTCTCCTTAAGTCCAAACTTGGGGTGCGGGTGCTTGGTGTGACGGGAAGATGAAATGGGCAGTTTGGTTACTCGTCATATGCCTAGCAGAACTCCGTATTCTCTGGCATTTGACACCTTCAGCCGTCGATTCAGCCTTCGATTCACGGCATTGTTGGCCAGCGAAGTTTTATGCCCGATGTACTCCGATTCCGAGAAGAGCCGCCCGCCATTTTCCGGCACACAGCAAAAAGAAACGACGCTTTCACGTCTGCATGCAGGAGGTCAGGGGCTGAGGCGTCCGAGTCAAGGCTCCGAGTCAGTAAGGCGAAGCGGACAGCCTCCAGAGAGATGAGCAGAGCTTGGGTGCAAATCTCGTCAATTATCGATGAATGGGAATGGGTGCCCCTCAGTACATATGTGATTGGGAATTGTTTGTTCGCCAATAGTCTTGATCATATCTGGGCATCGCTGTCTCATGCTGCCTACGTGTGCTTACTATAAGGCCATACACAGCGCTCCATGCTAGCATACTCGACTCTTATCTTCTCTTTCAACTAATTCTCACTGATCAATCTCATCAAGTACTTAATATGTCTACAACCTATAATGCTGTTGCCCATATAGCGCTATTGCTTTTTTAGTTCTGCATCCTGTCCAGTAGACTACGTTGTACCGCCCTCATCCCACCTCCTCCACTCGTCAAATTTTGAAACCATATAGCCACCCTAATGCTTAAGTATTTCGGTTGCGGCCATATCTAGCAGAAAGCACCGTTTCCCGTCCGATCAACCGTAGTTAAGCTGCTAAGAGCGAGACCGAGTAGTGTAGTGGGAGACCATACGCGAAACTCTCGTGCTGCAATCTTTTTGCTGAACCATTCAATTGTACGGTAAAGTTACTGTATTCTCCAACTCCTTTCGCCTACATGTGTGATAACGCTTAATATCTATCTATAATATCACTCAGAAACAACCGCTTCGTAAATCACCTTGTATGGTGGAGCATACCCTGTGTGCACCTCAAACTGCCTTTCGCCCTGGTTCACAAGCATCTCTACTCCTGGAATAACGTTCCACTCAAACTTTTCACCTGCAATTTTCATAATTGGCGTCACTCTGGGCTTGTAGGCTGCCTCAAGCAAAATAGGAACAAACCCACCAAGCTCTTCTCTCTTTCCCTTGTTGAGCAAACGTTCAACTTTGTTCAACAATTCTTCGTCCAAGGGCTTGTCGGCCGGCACACACGATACCGCAAGCGACACTGGTTCCGACTGCTCCACCTGCTCCACCGTTTCCAATATTTCGATGTTAAAATCAGCTGGCAATGAGCCTTTGACTTCCGCCAACTTGGACACAGTGCGGTTCACCATGTAGATCTTCTTGCACCCCAATTTGTGCAACGCGTAGGCGGCAGCACGTGAGGTACCACCAGCACCAACAATCAAGCCGTTGATGTTCAGCGACGACTCTGGCACTCCAAATTTCAAAAATGAGTTGGTGATTCCTTCCCAGTCAGTGTTAGCTCCATAAAGCTTATTGTCCTTAGTTCTGACTATGGTGTTGATGGCGCCGATTGTTTTGGCTGCGTCAGACAACTCGTCGGTGTACTTCATCATGTCAATTTTCAAGGGGATTGTAATGGTGAGTCCACCAAAATCTTTCTGGTCCTTGATGAGCTCATCATAAACCTTCTGTGCGTCAGAAGTCTCGAGTTTGCCGTAGAAGTGAGGCAAGCCCAACTTCTCGTATCCTGCCAAGTGCAATGGAGGTGATCTCGAGTGGCCGATTGGCTCACCGACAATGTAAAACTTTCTCGCGGACAATCCCCCAATCTCTGAGAACGCCCTATTAATTTGCTGAACTGTCAACTGGCCTGGAGCAGCACTAGCAGGAAGCAAATGGTGGGTGATCGGGGTCAAAATCGTGTTCAAAACACGTGATAACTTCCCATACTCTCCCATGTTAATGGCAATCAACGGCTTGGATGCATGTGCTTCTCTGAATGTCTCCAAAAACAAATTGTCACGGATATTGAAAGCTGTGCCCACGAATTTAACCACGTCCACATCCAACTCAAGCGCGTGCTGGTACTTGTTCTCCCACTCCACGTGGTTCCACTTGAGGGCACCACTGAAGTCGTGGTGCGATCCAATGACCCGCGTGAAGCCACGATGCTCCATGATCTTGTCGATCAACAGGTCTGGGTACGTCAACTGAACGTCGAGGTATTCGATGCCCAACTTTATCGCCAAAAAACTCAACCTCTCGATGCCCTCGTGGTCCTCATCCGGGAACCGTCCACCCTGTGACACGGTACGCACCGTGTAGATGATGGGGATGCTGACATGCTTTCTGAGAATAGCAATCTGGTCCGCCACGTAGAAACTTGTCTGCGATGCAAGCAAGTCAATCCGAAGTTCCACCGCCGTGCTGCTGCTAGTGATTTCCTCCAACTGTTCACTACTCTCATTCAAATCAGGGTAGGTCAAACACACAAAAGTAGATCTATCGGTGGGGATAGAAGTGACCTGAGAGCCGGTGATCTGCTTCACATAGCGCACAAAAGAAGCGCGCAATCTTTTGAACTCCACCTCGTTATCACAGTGGGCCGAGTAGAAGTGGTAGTTCAGGCACTGGTGGTACCAGCCCTCACGACGCTTCCACACCTCCTTGATCTCGTCCACATAGGCAGGGCGCGTAGTATCCGATGACAAAAACACCACCGTCTCGTCCAAATCGCGGTGCAAGTGCAACACAATGCCACCCAGCTCCTTGTAGCGGCAGATCAACTCGCGCGAGGTCTCGTTCTCCACAATGCCGCCGCCAGTTGACAAAATATAGCCCGTGCTGTGGTTCTCAAGCGACTGCACCATTATTTCGGCTTCCACACGCCTAAATTCTTCCCAGCCATTCGCCTTGATGAAGGTGCGGATATCGCCGTGGCTTTGCTCAAAGACCGTGTCTAAGTCCAAAATCTGGAATCCTAAGGCCCCCGACATCCAGCGAGACAAAGTAGACTTTCCTGCGGCCCTCATTCCAATGACGATAATGCTCCTGTTGCCGTTGGGTTTCAATTCTTTGGTCGAGGGAGCCTCGTGGCCCTCAAGGGTCACCTTGAAGGTGCTGTGGAGCACGTCCCACCACCCAGGCCACGTCTTTCCGGTACAGCTTCTCTCGAGAATCAACACCCGGTCCTGACACAACCCCGCGAGGAGCGAGAAAGACATGGCTACACGGTGGTCATCGTAGGTCTTCACAGCCGCTGGAGTCTGAAGCTGCGCACCGCCCTCGATCTCTATCCCATCAGGCAATTCTCTGGCAACCACGCCAAACTTCTTCAACTCGTCCACCATGGCCTTGATTCGGTTGCACTCCTTGACACGCTGGTTGGCGATACCGGTAATGGTGGTCTTGCCTGTGGCTACGGTGGCGACCACAGTAGCAGTCAAAAATGCGTCCGTCATAGGCTCCATGTCCACCAGCAATGCCTTCAAATGGCCTGCGGGGGGACCGGTGACGGTGGTAGAGGTCTCTGTCTGCTCCACAGTGCAACCCATGGGCCCCAATACATCAACAGCAAAGCGGGCGTCACCCTGAAGCGAGCTGGTGCCAATGTTAGGCACAGTGCATGAAGTGCCGGTCACAGCGGCAAAGGCAAGAGGATAGGTAGCGGAAGAGGCGTCCGACTCCACCACGTACTCCGCCGGGTTCTGGTAAACGCCCTGGGGGATGTGGTAGGTGTAGGGCTCGGTTTCAGACCTTGTGACCTCGATACCAAACGACTTCATCATCACAATAGTCATCTCTATGTACAATTGGGAGATGGGCTTGCCGCCAACAAGCGCCAAAGTCACGGGTTTCTGAGCATAAGGGGCGCACATAAGCACAGACGACACGTACTGCGACGAAATAGTGGCACCAAGCTCGATTCTACCCCCAAGCAACCCTCTACCAGTCGCAATTTTCAAGGGCAAAGAGCCCTCACGATTGAGATACTCGATAGAGGCTCCATTGGAAACCAAGGCATCGACTAACGGGCCGATGGGGCGCTCCTGCATTCGAGCGTTTCCTGTTAACACACAGGAGTCAGAACCTGAGGAGCTGACCAAAGTGGCAACAGTGGTCAAGAATCTGGAGGCAGTGCCGGCATTTCCCAAGTACAAAGCGGCATTGGAAGCGGTAAAGTGCCCTGAGTTTCCCTGGACCACGAGTGTCTCACCATTGTCCTCCGACAGAATGTGGGCGCCCTTCAACGAGGATACGGCTCTGAGCATGTGTTCGGTGTCGTCAGAGTGTAGCAAGTTTTTGATTCTGACAGTTCCAGAGCCCAAAGCTGCCAAAATCAATGCACGGTTCGAAATCGACTTGGAACCCGGGGGTATCACGACCGTAGATTGGGGTACAGGCGCCAATTTGAAAGGCGAAACAAGCACCTCATCGGTCAATATCACCGACAAATCCTGTTTCGAGATCTCGTGCGCCTTCATCTGGTAGCATTTGCCAATGGACTCCAACACCACGCTGCGGATCTTGCTGCCGTCGTTCTTCTTATCGATCAGCATTTTGTCTAACAAGGTCTGGAGCTTGACAAGGTTCAACTTCCGGGTGCCCACCTTCTCTACCATCATTTTCTCGTGCAATTTCACAGGCAATCCGTAGGCAGTCAAGCACTTTATCAATCTGGCGACAGCAACTGGCGACAAGACGCCCAAGTAGCGCGACAATTCCGCTTCCAAAACCATTCCAAGCGAGACACACTCGCCATGGAGAGCTTGTGGAGTCAACACGGCCTCAATGGCATGGCCAATGGTGTGGCCAAAGTTGAGCAAATTGCGCAAGCTACCCTCTTTTTCATCTGCTGTCACCACCTCAGCCTTCACGCGGATGGAGCCCAACACTGTTTGGATCAATTCCTGTTTTATAGGCTGCAAGTCAAGCTTCTTGGAAGTGACCACAGCCAAAAACTTCTCGCTGAACTCCTCGAGCCGTGAGAACTCCACCTCGTCCCAGATGGCGGCGGTCTTGATCACCTCTGCCATGCCGTTGATGAACTGACGTGCAGGCAAAGTTTCCAAAAAGGAAACATCACAGAAGACGTAGCTGGGCTGGTGGAAGGCACCAATGAAGTTTTTACCCAAGGGGGTGTCAATGGCAGTCTTGCCCCCGATGGAAGAGTCCACCATGGCGAGGAGCGACGTGGGAACTTGGATCACCCGCACACCTCTCATGAAAGTAGATGCAACAAAGCCAATCATATCGCCAATAACACCGCCTCCCACAGCAAGAATTACCGTATCACGGGTACATCCTTTCACCAAGAGAAAGTCTTCAACCTCGGCCTTCGTCTTTCTGCTCTTGTTGTTCTCACCTGGGGCAACTTCGTAGGTGAGCAAGCGCGATCCGGGTCTCAAAACCTCGAGCTTCTGCAAGAATTTGCTCTTCAATTCTGCGTACGGCTCTGTCACTGCCATATTTGTGTCCGTAATGATGACATAGGTGGAGGAAGCCAAATTGGAGATCGTTTCGGTCACAATGTGCTCCTGGATACCGTAGCCCACATGTATGGACTCCTTGCCCAAAATGGCAACCTTTTGTACCGACATGCTGGTGACGGTTGTCCGGTAAAATGTGGGGGCTGGGGCTGTAAAATGGCCGTGGGTAGAAGAAGCGAAGGTGGAGGCTGGAAATTTCGGTCGGGCGGTTGCGACGCTATGACTCAAGCCGCAGATGGTGTGAGCCCCAAGTGCAGGAACACCATGGGCGAGTATGGACCGGAGCACTTGCGATGGAGGTGCTCTGGGGCTGCTTTCCGTAAGGAAACCACCAATGCCGACTGCAAATTCCCGTTTAAAGGAGCTTTCACAGTCCCCTGATTTTTCTAGCTCATACTGCTTGTTACGTCTTTTGGTCAATCTTTTCCCTATATACACTACCATTAGAAGGTCGCTCTATCTAGACGGATTCTAGGTTCTCTCCCGTACATAAAAACCATCTCAGGACCGAAAATTCTCTTTAGGCCTAAAATGTCGCATACTATCTGGATCAATTTGCCAGGTCAAACTGCGATTTTATAAACGCAATGCATTCCTCCACGCTCCCTTCAGGGTGGTCCAACTGCCACTCGAACACCTTCCCTTTCGCCGCCGAGAGCCATTCGCCGGGCCTTTTGTTCAATTCTTTCATGAGGACTTTTCCGTCCACTAGTGTCTTCAATTCGTGAACATTCTGTAGACCATGTTCTTTCAAATGCTTGAGCAAGTGTTCATACTTCGCAAGAGTCTCCCCCACGAGCGCCACGCTGGTCGGTGTAAGCTCGGCCACGGCCTCAGGGGTCACACTGGGCTCGCTTTCATTCACAAATTCCGCGTTTTGCAAGACATCATAGAAACACGAGATCAAGAGATTCAACCCTTCATAAGCTCCGCAGCTCTTTAAGTAGAGACCCAACTCTGATCTTTTAACCGTAGCCGGGTCATCAAAAAACTTCTGGAGTGCCTTTCTATCATTGATCCTCAGTATAGAGCCCACAACAACCTCGAAGTCGTGTCTACTGACCCGCAAACCTTCCTTCAAAATAAGCTCAGAATAGTAGGAAAAGTTAGACTTTTTGAGCTTCACCTTAAGATCTCCGTACGGCTGAAGCACCACAGCAAACCAAAACAATTTCTGCAACTGTTTGTCCGTAACAATGTCTGGTAATGCTGGCGCGATTTGCTGAGCTAGCTGAGCAAATTGAGGCCATAAACGCGTAGCCCTGCGAAGATTAGGGTCGATCCTCAACTCGGTAGCTCTGAGCCCCTCTAGTTCCCCAGAATCGTTCACTTGGGCGACCAAGGACGCGATGGGCCCTGGGGAAAAAATGCAATTGGTAAGACCCACGAATTCTATCAATTTCAACCCGTAAACAGGGTTTCCACTCATCAATGTCTTCTCTATCTCCACTCCCACACGCTCTCTGCTGATTTTGTTTATCAAACTCACCTTGATCTCATTATTCCGCATACACTGCAACGTGTTCTCTTCAATGACAAAATTGAACCTGCTGGCAAAACGGATCAACCGCAATACCCGCAAGGGGTCGTCCAAAAAGGTCTGTAGTGGCGGCAACGGCGTTCTCAACACGCCATTTTCAAGATCTTGCAAGCCTCTCTGAGTGTAGTCTTCAATCTGCATCTTGTTTAAGTTGTAGAAGAGCGAATTTAAAGTAGCATCTCTCCTTAAAGCGTCCTCCACGGCAGTGCCACACTTGATGATGGGCACTCTGCTATCGTTAGAATACTCTTCTGAACGCAAATTCACAAAGTCGATGTCTATCCCAAACAACTTAGTAGTGCAGGTCTCCAAATGTTTGGACTTTTCCGGGTTTTTTTCAATCTTATGGATCGACTTGAGCGTCATGTCAGGGTACTTGTCCTCGATGAACTGGAAGAGCCTATCAGCAAACTCTTCTCCCGAAAGATTATTAATGGCAATATCTACGTCATTGCTTTCATTCCCAAGTAGCTTGTCCCTCACCCAGCCACCTGTAATTCTGACTTCGAGTGCCTTGGTCCCTAGCTCGGAGCTGGGTAATTGCTGGTTGTAGTAGTCGCAGAACTTCACAAGCAACGATCGAATGCTCTCCTCAGCCTTGTTCAACTGGATGGCTGTGTTGATCTTTCGCTTCATTGCGGAAATTGGAACCCCAGCGAAGGTTCTAAAATTTTGGAATGGTCTGCAGGCTCTGGCAACTCGGAGAAGCTTCATGAGACTTCGAGGGCAAAGTTGGCCCGTGATGCGAAGCGCTGAGGTAGTCGCAGCTGCGAAAGGTGGGCGAGCTCAGCGTAGCTTTAGTAGCTGGAAGGGCAGGCAGAGACGATGAAAGATGATGCTGGGTATCAGAAAATAAAATAATGACCAAAAGGTCATGGTCCAAGGTTCATGAAGCTAAGAATGTTCGATTACAGCCATTTCTACCACTTTGTTTTGGAACAGCTTATGACGGTGCACACCCCAATTTAACATCATAGAAAGCCTGCGTAGCGTAATGGTTAACGCGTTTGACTTCTAATCAAAAGATTCCGGGTTCGACTCCCGGCGTGGGTTTACTAATGCGGTTTTAGCTCAGTTGGGAGAGCGTCAGACTGAAGTCAACTTCAGTCACAGTTAATCTGAAGGTCCTGTGTTCGATCCACAGAAATCGCATTTTTTGCTAAGCCGACACTGGATGGCTCTTACTCTCTTTTCGCCCGCTTTTCGTTGTTGTCTTTCGTCCTCTCTCCCCATAATCTTGGCTCCTGCACATAACTACGCTTATTATAGCACCATCCCAATCCAACGGCTGGAGCACCCTGTCATCCATCCGCAGGGCTTGACGTTTAGACCCTGAGCAATTGCCGCCTTCAGCTCAAAATGTCGCCGAAGATGTTGGCTCCAGATTTGGCTTTTCCGTTCACGCAGGAGCCCCACAATCACATTCTACTCACCAAATTCGCCCTCACAGATGAGGCTGGCGTAGACGAATACCGACTAAGGTTCGGGTCTACACCGGACGGAGACCAAATATGCCACTCCATAATAAGGAACAGGCTCCAGCCGTATCCTCCAAAGTCCGAGTCTTCCGACAATGTCCCAGCACCACCACCGGCTGCGGATTCGTTCCTCCTTTCGTACATCCAGAACCCCCAAGGGACCAGCCCCCTCTTGTACAAAATCGCCCTGAACTATAATCGGCTCCAATTTGGGTTAGCAATTTCCTCAGCGCACTTAGAGCTGGGCAAGTATCTCATTATATCGAAAACTGCGTTCACCGGTGCCGAGAGCGACTATATAGCGCGTCTTCAAGCAGCGTTGGACTCTGGCGACAACATCCCAAACTTGAGCGAGATCTCGCGCTTGCCGTACCGCAGTTTGCAGCGCACCCACACTACCGATGACTTCCAGCACATTGTGATCAACGAGTCGTACAACGCTGCGAGCTTCGAGGGCCTGGGGCTCCGTTTTGCCTTCTGGGAGTACGACGAGAACACCAAAAAGCACAGACACATGTTCCATTTTGAGACTTGGATCGACCGTGCGAACGTGGCGCCGAGAGTAACGGAAAATGGGGACGCTAATGAGCCAGGGGCTGCTGCTTCTGGTAGCCTGTCCAGTGGTCAGTCCGGACGACGGCCGAGCGCCAGCCCGACACTCACCGTGCTGCAGATACGGCGAGTATTTCCCTTCAACATCAACGACGGGCCCGATTTCCGACGCTCGCTCCAGGTTTACGAGCATAATCTCCCGATGTTTCGTAGCAACTGTCTGGGGCTCATTGATGAAATGAAGCGCCTAGAGACGGTGCTAGACAAGCTCCGGTACTTCAAGCTCCGGGTTATCGAATATATTGGACATTTGGCAGATACCAACTCCTTCAGCCAGTTGCTAGGGAAATTCAATTTCAAGAAGGACTTCCAGCTGAGATTTTTGGAGATCTTCGACAAGTTTGAGACCGATATTCGCGTATTCACCAAGACCATTTGCGACCCTAAGTTGCTCACCAAAATGCTTTCTAATTTGAACAATATCCACACTGAGGGTACCAATGCGTCGTCCAAGAGCGAGATGATTCGCAAACACTTTGAAAACAACTCAAAGGAGTACTACAACTGGCTCAACAAATATCTTTCCAACGAGAAAGATCGCCCGGAACTGAAACTCTTGGCGAAGAGAAAAGCCTTTGAATTGGCCAAATTTGACTACATCAACTTCCTCAACGTGTCCACCAATAACCAGTACTTCAGCCAATTGCTCGAGAATTTGTTCAGGTTTTCTAGCACCCATAACGAGAACCTCACCGCGATAGAGACCCTGCCACTTGCACCGAAATACGATTTTTATCTTCATCTTGTGTCGCGCTTCAACAGTGAGAAGCTGCTCCTCCGCCAGTACATTCTCGCCAGTAACTCCAATGACGAACTCACCAGCGTCATCAGCCATAACTCCTTGTCGCAAGAAGCTCTGGACGGTTCCAGTGTTGATGCCCCTATCAGCTTGAACAGCGAGCTGCTTGACCTAATTTTCGGGCACGGGATCCGGGCCCCGGACCCGAACGACCAGAATGCGGAGATGGCCGGAATTCTCTACAATCTCGGCGGCCAGGGAAAGCCCGGGTGGCACAAAGAGTGGGTGGTGCTAAAGCGCGGCCAGTTGGTACAGTACTCGGACTGGCGCCGGGGTAAGGTGCCCATTAAGGACCCCATTGAAATTGCCCTTTCCAACATCAAGTCGACCACTCACGAGCGACGCAAAAATTGCTTCGAGATCAACACCTCGCGGGGCTCCCGCCACGTGTTCCAGGCGCTCAACGAGGCAGAGCGAGACAACTGGGTGAAGGCGCTTTACAACGCGGGACAGCTCGTGGATGCGCGACTTGAGGGTGGGCCAAAGGGCCCTAGGACCAGTGTAAAACCCAAGGACACCAACCCCCCGCCAGTTCCACCGAAGGACAAGCGGTCGCTATTGGGAAAGTTGGACATCAGGCCCCCGGCATTGATGGAATCAGGTGACGCTTCTGTCTCCCCAGTGTCGATCACCGCCCGCTCGCCCCTTACCAGCACCAACTACCTCCAGTACGTGCGCTCCATAAAGGACAGTGATAACAATGTCTGTGCAGACTGTGGCGGGTCTGAGGCAGTGGAATGGGTGTCCATCAACTTCTTGACGGTGTTTTGCGTCCAGTGCTCGTCAGCTCACCGGAGTCTAGGCTCGCACATTTCCCGCATCAAGTCTTTGAAGCTCGACAACTTCAAGGACGAGGTGGAGCTTTTGCTCAAGTTTGCAAACAACCGCCACATCAACGCTTATCTCGAGATGAACGTGGGGTCCTCAAAAATCAGCCCCCTGGCGTCTTACGACGAGCGCTTGGAGTTTGTCAGTGCAAAATACGCAAAGCGCTCGTTCTGTGAGCGTCTTGACCCGGAAGAGGCCACCAACGGCCTCATCGAGAGCATCCAGCGCATCGACGTGCCCGCGAGTCTCCGCTTCATTGCTTGTGGGGCAAATGCAAACGTTAAGGTGGCGGTTTCTGTGGGAGGGGAGCGCTCCGTGAAGATCTCGTTACTCGAGTACTCACTCCGGAAGTACATCGAGGTTGACCAGCTGCTGCGTAAATATTTTGTGCTCACAGAGCTCCTAGTGCTCAATGGATGCAAGTGTGAAAAGCTGGTCGCCCTGGGGGATATCTCGTTGACAGAAGAGGCCAGGGAGTACTGGAAGCAGCGACTCAGCAAGCTTCTGGGGGAGTGAAAATGAAACTAGCGGTACATCTGAGATAGTCGCTATTACCACTGATTGTGCGCGATTCAATGACCATTTACGCTCCATACGCAGATTGCGACGCATTTGTCCCCGCGGACCTTTGCGCTACGCCTAACCTCAGACTTTGTGCCGGGACTTTGTATCCTGCCACTGATTTAGAAATTGACGATGGCCTCTCTATAGCTGCGTCTGCCCAGCTGCTAGCGCCTTGCTCACTATGACTCATGACTCTGACTACAAGCTTCAAGAATGCATTGGAAGAGGCAACTTTGGAGACGTTTACAAGGCAACTGCCTTGACTTCAGGCCAACTAGTTGCTATAAAAGTTGTCAATCTCGACTCTTCCTCCGAGGATATCGCAGTATTGGTGCAAGAAATACAGCTACTATCCACCATGCGCTGCAAGTATATCACTGGCTACTTTGAAACATTTATACATAACATGTCCATGTGGATTGTTATGGAGTATTGCGGGGGCGGATCCTGCTCGGATCTACTCAAATGCCACAAAAAATTGGGTGAAGAGGTGGTTTCATACATCATACGTGGCTCTTTGCTAGGTTTGAACTACCTTCACAAGCAGAAAAAAGTTCACCGAGACATCAAGGCTGCCAACATTCTTTTGACGGCAACTGGAGACGTCAAACTCGCCGATTTTGGAGTCAGTGGCGAGATTACATTGACCCAGATCAAATGCAAGACTTTTGTGGGCACTCCTTTTTGGATGGCGCCCGAGGTGATCAAGCGAAAGAATGGAGGGTATGACCAAAAAGCCGATATTTGGTCCGTTGGCATCACTGCTATTGAACTAGTGGCTGGCAACCCACCGCTTGCGGAGTACGATCCAATGAAGATTCTTTTTCACATTCCCGAGAACAAGCCACCAGCGTTAGAGGGGCTGGTATACAGTGCAAACATCAAGGATTTTGTGAGGTACTGTTTGCGCAAGGATCCCGAAGAGAGACCAACGGCGAGGACCCTTCTTCACCACCGATTTCTTAGGACAAAGAGGCTCAATTTGGTCCCGCTCATTGACGCCAAGAACAAGTGGATGGCTGAAAAGTACGCAGGCGGCCGTAAGCCGAAGCACTTACTCCAGGAGGAAAACTGCAACCCGGTCAAGATTCAGTGGGATTTCAACACCGAAAAGAGTTTCCAGATCGCCAAGTCTACCAGCCCCCTCTCGTCGGGCCTGCCCCACATCAGCAATCCCACTGACATGAGCTCGCCTATGGTTATCACCAACTCGAAGCTCAGGTCGAGAAATTACCTTGAGGAGGTGATTTTGTATTGTCTAGAGAGGGTGGCGTGCCGTTCCCGGACCCCAGAAACAAGAAAGACAGTGGAGATGCTAGCGAGGAACTTTATGGAGTATGAGCTGCTGCAACCGGGCTTGTGCGAGGCGATTGTGGAGGAGCTTTGTGTGCATACGAATGCGTTGATGGCTAATGAGAGAAGGTAATGGAGAAGATAATGAGAAGGTAATGAGAAAAGGTAATGGGGTGAATGTAGTGTGAGTGGAATTGAGAGTAGTGGGTGAAGCTGGGAGTAGTGGCGGGCTGAGAGTAGTGGAGAGGAGAAGGACTGTAATGAAGTGGGGGGGTAGAAAACGAGGCAGTCTTGGTGACCAATGAAGAGTGCAAGAGTAGTAAGGGTAAGGCAGGGCAAGTCCTCACCGGTGCTACAGAGAAAAACACCATTGGTGTGTTGCACGAAAACCGCCCACGAAGAACAGAGCATGGAGTTGATTGTGCGCATGCCACCTGCCATTTACTGTCACTGGCTAATGCCTAAGTCGTAGATCGGTTCGATTGCCCAATGGAGCGCCAATTGTTCGAGGAACAAGTAACACGACCCCCACGTTGTGGGGGTCGTGAGTGGAGACAGCCGCTCTTTACTCGCGCTCCAATCCAGAGCTCAAGGCCCACCTCTCGGTCCCTCGTGGGCCAATTTTCCGCTCCCGAACTCTTAGCCCTAAGAGCTGACACAGCTTCGAAGTCGAGCCAGGCAATATCTCCCCGGTAACCAAGCGGCCCACCTGCCGCATCTTACGATGCCACGCATCGGAGCCAATGACAGAAAAACGCGGCCCGGCTTCTCGATTCACCTCATAGCAACAAACGCGCCACCGCGTTTTGTGTTAGCATCCGCTCCAGATCTACACCTCAGCTGCCTCCACCCCAGCTCCTCTCTCTTCTGTCAACCACTACCAGCCCGGTGCTAGAGACTTTGACATTGCGCTGCCAACGGTCACTCTCCAACTGCGCCAGCTGTCCCGTGGCGCTTGCTGTTGATTAGAAGCAGAGCTTAGACACATCCGAAGATAGGGCCAAGACAGGGCCAGATCAAGACAGGGCCAGATCAAGACAGGGCCTCAAGACAAGACCCCACGACTTAGAACCCACAGTCTTTTACAAAATAAAACCCAGAATCAGCTCCTTAATCTACCGCTACAGTCTTGTCCACTGACCTCAACGAGAAGTTAGCTCCTACCCTTGTCATTCTTTTGTTTAGCCTTCATACACACAATGACCAGCACCCCCCTGAGGCTTCAGGTGCCGTCAGCGCATCCCCAGACCCCCGGTGGCACTGGCTCTGCCACAAAATCTGGAGTGACACCTTCTTTCAGTTTCGGGCTTGGTTTTCTGCCTTCATTCCAGCTTGGATCCCCCCGAAATCTGACCTTGATGTCGGGATTTTCTCCTCAACGATTCCTCCAAATCTCCAACAGCCTCAACAAAGCGCTAGAGTGCCCTAGCACCAAGAAGATCCACGAAGACCCGGAAAATGTCTTCAACTCTTTCACCCCCCCGTTGTCGTCCAAATCGAACACCAAGTTCTTGGAATTCCTCAGCTCCTCCGTCAAGGACAAAAAGAGCGAGCCTGTTGATATCAGCGACTCCATGAACACCACCGACGAGGATCTCTGGTCATTTGGCTATGCCGCGCAAAACCACACAACCTTGACCTCCATCTACGAGGAATCGCCCCATGATGCCAAGCCCGATGTGCCCGGGGCCCTCTTGTCACCCAATGAATTGTACTTGAATTCTGGGGTCAAGGAGTTTCCAGACTCAGAGACCAAAGAATTGTTTCCCGATTTCGCAGAGAGCAAGCTGAAAGCAGAGCCTGGTGCCGCCGCTTCCGAGCCACCTGTATCCAAATCGAACATCATCAAGAAGCGCAAGACTTCGCTATCCGAAAACTCGCCCACCAGCACCATAGCCACCCAAATCGAGACCATAGCATCCCCTCGGGGCTGCAGTAAGCGCAAAATGTCAGTGGGTTCTGTTGCTTCTGTCGACAGCTCGGCACTGTGGAACGCAGAATTGGACGACATTCTCGTGAACTCGTACTCCAAGTACCGCACATTTCTGGAGAACCAGCCCCGAGATTCGGCCATGTTGAAGGGTGCGTCCCTCAACAAAGTGCTCTCCAAAATGATCTACAACAAGAGCAAGGTGCTAAAGACGCCACAGCAAGTGTCGCTGCGATTGAGCAAGATCGGCAAGCGCTTAGACGAGAAGAAACCGGACCAGGACAAGCTCCGCACGCCCTTGAGCGGCATAGTACAGAGCAGCGAGAGACGTAGCATGGCCTCCAACGACTCCATCGAGATGCATTCTGCCATAGACACAGAGCTCAAAGGGATCTTGACGTCCTCCCCAGTTGCCCGGCCCGCATTGAAATCGTCACCATTCTTAGGACCCGAAGAGGCTGCGAGCTACATCTTGAGCCCCTTGGAGTTTTGCATTTCATACTGCTCTGGCGGAGCCGACGAGCATATTTTTAGCCAGTTCAAGGCTTCTGGCCCTTTCGAGAACAACACAATAGAGCTTTCATCCAAGGAACTCTTTTCAAGGACCAATTTTCCCGTTCACGAAGATCTCAAGACGATTATTGGTCGCAAATCCGTCCCCGTGTGGCTTGCGGACCACTCGATGGAAGTCTCAAGAGAGACGAACATGACACCAAGCTCCTCCACTTCCCCATTCACATCCACACCCATTCCAAGAAACTTGAGTTTGGATAACGGAGTTTTTAAGTCGTTTTTGAAGATAAATGTGGGTGCCAGTGGTTCGAAGCCACCATATATGATTACCTGGCGTTGCAGCACCAAAATTTACAAGCTGAGACGGGTCATATACAAGCTGGATGAGTTTATCAACGGCTATTCCAACGGCGAAAGCTCTTACGAGCTCCAGGTGCCGTTCATGCGGAACTTCTGGTCTGGGTACTTGACGTTCTTGGCCAACGGGGGCGATGACTCCTTGTCGGAGCTTACGGTGAGCCAAGTGATCTACGACGGTGGCGAGGGCCCAGGCAGTGGGTCGTCGACTTCGGTTGCAGACTTTCGCAACATCCGCGCGTTCTTGGTACATCTGTTCCGGCCAGTGGAGCAAGGAAATGTCCCGCGGACTTCCTTCAACATTGCGAAGGTACTGAGTCACCGCAGCAACTCCATGAGCTCCGAGGAGGACGACAACGCAACAGTTTTAGCGGAATCTTCTCCTTACAGGCCTGGTCCTACACCAAGACGTGAAAGGGCTTCACTGGGGGAGTTAAAGATCGATATTGCTCGTGCTAGCAGTCTGATCGACCCGGGCCCGGCTAGTGCTCCCATATACGATGCCACCGTGGTGAATAAGCTCTACCAGGATTCGTTGAAACAGCTGGAGAAGATGCGATTTCATCCTGTGCAATTGCAGCCTGCGCCGCCCAGAAGCAATTCCATCCCCACAATGTACCAACAACCAGCGCTCACCAGTTCACAGTCCACAGGAAACATTCACCAGTTTCTTCAGCACCAAAAACAGCAAGAAGTGCGCGGGTTTCTGGTGAGTCCTACCGTCCAGGAATTTATTCAGCCCTTGAGACAGACAGCAGCGCACATGACGAACGTCAGCCCTAGTATCGCGAGCAGCGAGTACGCCCAGACCTTCCAGAGCAGCACGATGCCCGGTGGTGCTGTTCCATACCGGGCGATAGCACAGTCTATGCTGCAAGTTGCCGGTGCTCTGAACGGCATTGAAGAGTTCATGATGCAACAACGTTTCCTGCAACAAATTCATGGCCACGGCGGACAGCAGGCACAGCAGCCGGCGCAGCAGCAAGATGAGGGGATGGTATCAGGGCAGCAGCTCTTTTTGATGCAACAGCTTCAAGAGCAGCGCCTCCATCCGATGCAGCCCCAAGGTATGCCGCAGCAGATGCAGCCACTGGTTCAGCAGATCCAGCAGCTCCAGCATGTCCAGGACCAGCAATTGCAGATCCAGCAGTTGCAACATGCGCAGCAGCTTCAAATACAGCAGCAATTCCAACACCACCACCAGCAACAGCAGCATCAGTTCCAGCAAATCCAGCCGCAGTTCCCCCAGTCGAGGCAGCTCAGAATGGATAATAAAGAGAACCTCAAGCCCCGAGAGATCACGTTCGGGCCCATTCTCGAGTACGACCCGTCTAACCAGCCAGGTGCCAGCAAAAAGGTTAACCGCGCGCCTTTGGAGAGCGGTATTCATCGGTTTCCAGTAAATACTCCGGTAAGTATGTACAAGCCGAAGAAGAAGAAGAAATAGGGGTCATGGTTAGGTAGAAATATAGAAAGAATAAGCAAGAGGTAGGCAGAGGAGCCAGCGGCGCCAACGTAGCTGTGAGACCATATCATGCCATTGAGGTGGGACTTGATCCGATAGCGAGGAAACGCTATTCAGTTTGGCATTGGTCCATTCGGCCAGCCTCCAGTGTAGTAGCTGGGGCTAGTACCACGGGGTAGACAGGGTGGCCCGGTTGCGAATGGCTGAAATAGGCCGACTTTATTGTCCCGGCTCAGGCTCTGTCTCAGAAAACAAGTGCAAAGCAACAAAGGATTACTGTAGGCAGACAAGAAGGTGCTCACGTAGAGAATTGGCTATTTGGGATATTTGCAGAGTTGTTTAGTGTGTGTTCGTGCTATCTGGCTCCTCCCTCTTAGTCGCGACGCACGCGCTAAGCTGTCGCGTCTCAGTGTTTACTCTTCTTCTCCAGCGATGGGAGTAACAGGACTTCTCCAGAACCTCAAGGAGATCCAGGAGCCCCGGAATCTATTGGACTACAAGGGCAAAACTCTTGCAATTGACACTTATGGCTGGTTACACCGCGGGTTGGTGTCCTGTGCCCAAGAGCTCTGTCAGGATATCCCTACGAGGAAGTATGTGAATTCCGTGATGAAGAAGGTTGAGATGGTCCGGTATTTCGGCGTGGAGCCCTACCTCGTTTTCGATGGCGCCTATCTACCCACCAAGGCAGAAACCGCTAAGGAAAGGAGGCTCAAACGAGAGGAGGCCAAGGCCAAGGCCGACCTATTAGTGAAGCAGGGCAAGCGAAGTCTCGCTTGGAAAGAATTCATGAAGGCAGCAGGGGTGACGCCGCAAATGGCAAAGTCGATCATGGTGGAATTGGATGCTAAAAACGTCAAGTACGTGGTGGCACCGTACGAGGCCGATCCGCAGATGGTGTTTCTTGAGAAGATTGGCGTCGTCGATGGCATTCTCTCGGAAGACTCCGACCTATTGATCTTTGGCTGTAACCGGCTCATCACTAAATTGAGCGATTATGGTGACTGTATTGAGATCTGTCGCCAAAATTTCGACAAAGTCAAGAAAATACCGCATCTTGCGTCCTATACAAACGCCCAGCTCCGAACAGTGGCCATTCTCTCCGGATGTGACTACACCAAGGGCGTAGCGGGAGTTGGTTTGAAGACCGCATTCACCCTCGCCCGGCGCTATGACTCTTTGGAGAGGATAGTGGCGTGTCTCCGGGCCGACGGGAAAACCATCACTTCCGAGTTCGAAGATGAGGCCCACAAGGCAGATATTGCGTTTCAATACCAGAAGGTGTTCAACCCTTTGCTCCAAAAGCTCTGCACATTATGCGATGTTCCTCCAGAGACCGACCTCGAGCTTTTGGAGCACTGCTGCGGCAAGACCTTGGCCCACGAGATCCACGTGGAAATATGCAACGGCCTTCTCCACCCTAATACCCACGAGTGCTTAGTCTCACGAGAGCAGAGCCTTACAAATCTCAGGAGTCTCTCCATCAACGGACAGCCACTGAAACCGCAAGTTGCCATTCGAACGAAGAGCACACCAAGTGCCCCCGGCCCGAGAGCGGGGCGTATTGACTCGTTCTTTGCCCCAGGAGCCTCCAGGATATTGAAACCAAGTAACAAACCACCGTCCCCGAAGCTAAAAGAACAGAAAAACTCACCTACCACGCGCAAAATCCGCAGGGTCTTGGATGTTAGCACCACTACTGAGGCGTCTGTGGCCCTTTCCAATAGCAAGTTTTTTGCAAAGTCCGAAAAATCTGTGTCGGTCGTGGCGGAGTTGCCAGGAGTTTCCTCGGCCGTGTTTTCTGAAACTAAAACCGCTGACCAGGTGTGGTTTTCGGAGGAGTCCGATATTCCAGATGAGTTTTCTTCCCCAGTGAAAAGAAAAATTAAGGGCCTGGAGGACTCAGGAGCGAAACCGGTCTCTTTTGAGGAGGATGAGGACGACGAGATCGAAGAGTCTCCGGTCAAGACGTCTGAGAGAATACGAAGCATTGCCCAGAGTCTCCGGGAAAAGTTTCTGCTAGCTCCCCAACCTGTGAACTCAAAGGGTGGTGCCTCCAACAGCCCAGATTTATGCACTGATCTCAAGCTTAAGCAGAATATCACAATACCAGCTCCTAAGCAGATGGAGCCTGGTCACAAAGCTACGCCAGTACAGTCTTCACCTGCCAAACACGTCCCAGTCAACAAGCCCACCTCCATTAAGCTCCTGAGTTTTGCCTTTAGTGGCTAGCCAGGATCTCGTTATACGGTGGAAACTTCAAGGATTTCAAGGAGAGCCTCGGAAACTTTGCTCTACATCTTCCATAAACCATTATATTATAAGCCCCTCAATTGACACGCCGCCACCGCTAAGCGTGTGAGCTCCTGCTGTGTTCCGGGGCCGGTTAGCACTGCATCGTTCAATTTGTACACTTTCTTGAAGCGGGCGATGTCCAATGATTCGAATAGACTCAGATCAATCAAAGGAGCTGTAGATGTATGCAAAATCAGCGCGATATGACGCTCCAAGGCGTCTTCATCTGTGTCACTCGGCACCACCAGGACCACAATCACGCTGTTGGAGGCTGGATCGACTCCAAAGCGCTTAATTGCATCCACGATGTTGTTGATAGGAGAAAGGCTGAACAAGATCTCTGTGTTGAGGGTCTTAGCCCTCATTACGCCATATTTTTGATTCAGTACTGCCCTGTAGATGCTGCTGTAGAGATGCTCAAGTGACACCACGAGCTTCGGGTTCACAAAGCAGAAATCGTACTCCTTGTTGGCGGCCACGAGCTGGGCCCTCACCTGCTCGAGTGTCTCCGAGGAGACATCGATAAAGTAGCGCAAAAAAACCCTTTCCTCGGGAAATTGGGGGAACAGAAACGTCATAGCTCCAAGGACGTCTTACTGTGACTAGAGCTCGTAATAACCCAGAATAGCCTGAAACTTGCAATGCTCTTTAATGAAAGACTGAGCCTGAGATGCAAGCCATGGGCCATGCCCATCCTGCATATATACATCACCAACCTAATGAGTCTCTGGCCCACCACACCGCCACCATTCCCATAAGCAATTGGCGCACAATGGCTCTGGATTCGAGCGAGCCGCTCGATTTGGGCTCTTTAGTGGACAAGCTCTTTGATGAGCCGTTACCCCCGGTGGCAGATCCGGGTCCGCCACCCGAGTATCCTGAGATCCTCCTACAGCAGTCGCTGAACGCCAACAGATACTACGGCAGTTTTCAGCGGTACCAGCGACAATTCATTCCCGAAAACAGCGACCACAATCTTGTACGATGGTCACTGAGACTGCGGGTCCAACAGGCCCGACGGAAGATTGTGGAGGGCTGGATGGTGGCGGAACAGAAAGGGTCTGACTCCGGCGTCAAGGCTCAACGTGAGACACAGAAACTCAGCCCTGCCAACGCATTATTCACCTGGAGCTCCAGCGACGCCTACGTTCAGGAGCGAAGGCGCCAGTTGCAAGAGAAGAAGAAAAAGAGCGCCATTATTGCCCCCACCGAGCCTGCAGTTCCTGTGCCTCTGGGTCTGAAGCAGCCAGCGTCCAAAACGAGCGGCTCTGACTTCATTTCCCTGCTCAAGATACGACAGCCTTCAGAAAATGTGACTAACAAACTCAACAGAGTCATAGAGGCCGAGGCCAATCGCTTCATCCACGCGCGGATCCAGGCCATCAAGGCCCACCACAACGAGCAAATCTCAAAGAAAATTCACGAGCGGAAGCGCAGGGACCACCAGGAGCATCTTCATCGCCTTAAAATGAAGGAAGAGGAGTACGAGCGCAGTTTGCAGCAAAGTCAGAGCTCAAAGCAGGGCTTTTTCGGCACTATCTTTGGCTTCAATAGCACCGTCTCAAAGAAAGACGAGAGCGCTAGAGGAGATGCTTCTGACCAGTCAAAGTCCAAGAGGTTCTCTTTCTTGCCTGTGGGAGGCCTATGGAATTTGGGAGACGGCCCAGACAGGACAGATGGTCCAGTAAAGGGGGTGCTTTCGGGGATTGAGTCAGAAGACGAGACAGGGGACGAAGGGCGCAAAAGTCTGGAATCAGGAGTTCACAAACTTGAATCTAAAGATCTAGACACAGAGAAGCCCGCGGAAGGTGCCTCAATCTCTCGTGATCAGACGCCCATTGCATCAGTGGCTGCTAGGGCCATGGCTCCACGCTCCAGCTCTTCAACAACCCCTGTTCTCACACCGACTAAGAAGTCTTTTTCTAGTGAACTCTCGAGGTCAAAGGCCTTCAATTCTTTAGGCAATTCTCCGAATCATTTTTCGGCGTCTCCTTTGGTTTCATCGCCCCAGACTGGAGCGCCCACCCCCTTGCATACAGAGACCACCCACTTCTCTTCCACAGCAATAGACGATGCATTTGGCAATTTTGAGTCATCTGCCCCGGCTTTCTCCCGAAAAGACACCAAGAATTCCCACAACTTCATTCCACTTGAGACACCGCTGGTCCACCGCGACTTGCTCGACATCTTTGGTGATGCCAGCGGCCCAACCACAAAGCCCACGGACGACTTGGTCTCTTTATGACACACGATGTCTACGGACGTCAAAAATGCATTATCATTATTCTATAAATGTAGGACCGTAAAAAGGAAGGCTTAGGTGTAAACTAGAACGCTGCCACTGGGGCAACGACGTCTTGGGCCTGACCTTGTGCCTGATCCTGGGCCTGATCTTGGGCTCGACTCCCGGTCTGCCCCTTTTCCTGTTCAATAAAACATTCGAGGCCCATGAAGGCCTCCTGGAGTGCACGTTCCAACACCAATTCCAAGCGCCACCCAGAGCCCAAATACTCCTTGTTCTTAGCCAACTTGGCCACATAGGGGTCATGGTAAGCACCAGCTGGCGCATCTGCTGGAGCGTCTGCATCCTCAACATCCAAATGCAACAATGTGTACCTCTTTTGAAGGTCTCTGTCGCCCTGGAAAGGCGTGAAGGGAACCACCTGCGCGGGTTCTTCCTGGGCCTGTGGGCCGTACGGGTTCGAGTTGCGGATCTGCTGGTCCAATTGGTTCGCAAGCTGCAGAAACTGCTTCTTTCGTGCCAGTGATCTCTTGAGCATGTTATTATTGAGCTGAGCAACGAGGTCTTCGGAGTTGCCTGAGTTTGTAGCCAATTTATCCAAAAGCGCTTGTTTCTGCTGCCTTTGGTAGTCAAGATCTTCCAATTCCATCTCGTTTTGTAGCCGGAGCTTCTCCTGCTTCAACTGGGCAATCGAGTCCTGGTATTTGGCGAAGTCAGCGTTTTTCTGAGACTCTCTCATGTTCTTCTCAAGGATTTCTATGCGGTGCTCCTCTTCGTATTTCGTCAAAGCAGCATTGGTCTTTTCCACATCCTCGCCGTTTGTCAAGTTGAACACGGTATCCTCTATGTTCTCCATATACTTGTTGTAGGCCTCTAAAGAGTCAAAATCCTCCTCAGTCTTGTTGTATATAGCAAACACCCTCTTCCTCACGTCTATTTCACGCTCGATGGCGATATCCTCAAACACCTGCTGCTTAAACTTGTTCTTACGCAAGATCTTGCCACACTTGGGGTATGGGCACGGAGCTGGGCCTAGTGAGAAGATACGGTCAACGCAGGACTCACAGATCTTGTGGTAGCACTCCGGGTTGATGAGAAAGACCATGTTCGGCGAGAGATACCGGTCGGTCTTGCAGATGGGACACATGTCCCGTGAACGGTCCTCTAGAACGTTAGTGGGGGCCATCAAAGAATCAGAAACAGCGAGATACATACCCTCTACCATGGCGGGCGAAACGTTGACGAGTTGCTGAGTAAGACAGAGCAGTGAAGGCTTTATGCCCTTGTGGAAAACTGTGTGCAGGAGATAGTATAGGAGCAATGTTCCATGACCGTTCCTCGACTCGCCAACAGTCCACCCGGCACATGACTCAGGATGTTTCCAAAGCCGTCGTTCCCGTCCTAGTCATCATCGGGGTGTGCTACTTGGATTTTGCCGCGTTCTACTCGCTCGGCTACCGTCAAATTTACTTGCACAACTCACAGGGCGTGGCCATTTCGCTCTGGGTGATTCTCCTGGTATGCCAGATCTTGACTGCCTTTTACTGGGCTCTACTTTTGCTCGAGGGCCCAGGAAGAGCGCCGGTAGTGAAACCCTTTGATTTGTACAACTTGGACGCCTCCTTGACCCGCGTGCCGGAATATTTCCTCTGTGACGAGAATGGGTTTCCTTTCTGGTGCTCCAACTGCCAGTCCATCAAACTCCCACGGGCCTTCCACCTGCGAAACGTCAACTATTGTGTGTTGAAATACGACCATTTCTGTCTATGGGTCGGTGCAGTGATTGGCCAGAACAATTTTGCCCACTTCCTCAAGTATCTGTTCTGGTTCTGGGGCTACTTCTTGCTGTTGGTGCTCTATGTAAGCGTCTACACCCGTCGGAACATTCAGCAAACGGGACAGATCAACCACAACTTCATTCCTCTTTTCGTCTTTGGCTGGATGTTTTTCTTGTTCATCTCGCTTCTACTCGGTTCCACCGTATGGTTTCTACACACAAATGCCACCACTTTGGATGATATCAGCAAAAAACAACAGGCACAGTTTCGGCGCTACACAGCCGCCCAAGTGCAACTGCGCCGAACACTGCGAGCTAATCGGGGGCCGCTAGGACGCCTCACCGACAAATTAGCGGCTCGGTGTACCCAAAAGGCCCCGCGAAGAGAGATGGGTATTCGATATATCAACATCAGCACGGGCCCTCGGCCAAATGACCGAGCGGTGGTCCCATTCACCCTCAAACAAACCCCCTACTCATTTGGCTTTAGAAATAACTGGATCAACGTGTGGCTCAATGGCAACAGCCCACATGTGAAGTGCTATGGCTCCGATAAGAACAGGTTCTTTGTTTGGAGCTTGGTGGTTTCTCTAGTGCCTTTTTTGGATCTTTTCGTCGGACCCAAGCCAACCAGGCACTTTGAAATGGACCCCGAGGCTGACACCAGCGCCTCCCTATACAGCGGTAACTGTCCTGATTTGAACGGGGGCTTTCGCAGCCTTATTGCAGAGAAGATCAGCCACGACGAGTTCAGTTTGCCGCAATATTTGCGTCCCCAGGAAGCCAAAAATGAGGTCAGCGACTCACCATCGGCTCCAGAAATATAGGGACAGTGCAACAAATGTAAGAGACGTAGACTGGCGTGACAATCCACTAAGATATCGCATTTCATGTGCTCGCTAGATTGGGGCTGAATTAGCGCTGAATTACCATCAAATGCTCTGCGCGCTCACTAAGACGACGCCCAGGGCCATCTGTTCGCGCATCGCTCAGCTTAAATTCACCGTTTCTTTATCGCCAACAGCCATGGACTTGATAGGAGACATTGTGGAGCGGGATGTGGCGCCTCCAGTGGCACCTGGACCCGTAGCACCCCCCAGTGGAGGTTTCCCGAAGCGAAGCAAAGATAAGCAGTCACGTTGGAAGAGGGCACAAACGGCACCTAAGGTGGCCAAGAAGGCGCCTGAACCGCTCTCTGAATCGGAGAAGATTCACCAAGAGAACATGGACAAGCTCGCGAGCATGACTGATGCAGAAATTGCCCAAGAGAGGGAGGAGTTGCTCCAAGCATTGGACCCGAAGTTGGTACAGAGTCTCCTCTCACGAGTCGAGAGGCGAGAGCAAAAGCTTGAGCACGAGCATCACGAGCACGCCGAGGGCCATGACGGGTGGATTGGCGGTGACCGGAACGGAAAATTTGATTTGCCACCGCTTGACGATGCCGATGTGGATGCTGCGTTGGGGATACGACTGCGCGGCCAGCGTCCGGAGGTTCTGGAGACGAATGACACCGAGCAGGAGACCCCAGTGGACTCGGAAAAGCGCAGGGTGCGATTCGACAATGTGGTGACGAAATTCGAGGATCTCGATGAGGATTTCCAGGAGCAGCTTGATCCCAACGGCTGGGAGGATATCGAGGATATCAACGACATAATCCCTGGGGCCGAAGACGACGAAGCCCCCGCGGGTTACCAGTTGGTAGATGAAGATCACGACCACGATGCTGGCCCAGGGGTACATTTTCCGAGGCCTGTACCCACAGAGGACCCAGAGCTCGATCTCGATGACCCGCAGTTTATGGACAAGTTGCATGCGAAATACTACCCCGATCTCCCCAAAGAGACAAACAAGCTTTCGTGGATGACCACACCGGTTCCCACTCAGGTCCCCTCAAGCTACGAGTCGATTGGCGACCTCCGGTTTGATTTTCAGGGCAACTTGGTACCGTTGGGTGGGGAGGAAACAGCGTCGTATCTAGGGCTTCACCACCACTCGGACAGTCCGCAGCTTGCAGGCTACACTTTGGGGGAGTTGGCACATCTTGCACGTTCTGTGGTGCCCAGTCAGCGCAGTGTGGCGATCCAGACCCTTGGGCGGATTCTCCATAAGCTTGGGCTACATCGGTACAGCATAGTGGGGGACAAGGAAGAGAAGAAGGGTGCTGGTCTCGAAGAGACACTGCAAGAACCAGCGACAGCATTTGACGAGAGCGTTCAAGAGATGAGCGACGAGTTCGAGACGATGGTGTGGGACTTGGTCGCAGAGCTACGCATCATCGACACGCTAACGGAGGCGGCCGATGAGCAGAGGACGAGAAATCTATCGGTGCGGAACTACGCGATAGAGGCGCTCTGGTTGTGGAGAAGAGCTGGCGGCGAAGAGAGAGAGAGGGCATGATGAGTCCGAGAGGTCGTAATGGTGATTGCACTGAGCTAGAGTTGAAATAGGACTAAGAGAAGTAATAGAACCAAGGGAAAGAAGACATGTAACCCAAGCAAAGGAAGTCAGATAACGTAAGCAAGAGAAGTCAAGAACCAAATTGGGAGAAGTCATAAAATTAATAGTTGTGAGTCTGGGACTAGTGCCAGAGCTCATAGACTTAGGATGATGTAGAGCCCCCGAAAAAGAGACGGCTCTAAGGGAGCCGGCTCGGCCAACAGTAGCCAATGAAAACCATTGGCTGGCGGAGAACTAGGCAACAGGACAAAAACTGCCCCGTCGTCGAGAATTTCCAGGCTGTCTGAAACCAGACAGCGAATATTGGTGGGGGCTCAGTTGATCTTTGCACATAGACACATTGAGCGGTGGATCCCGGAGGAAGTCTTGCGACAACCACCCAACTTAAGTTGTGCATACTACACGAGCTACATGGAGCTGTTGTGGCGTATGATTATAGAGAGGGAAAAGAAGAAAGAAGAGGATGGAGTATTTTTGTGGTGGAAGCGCGATGGGTATACGAACAAGCGAGGAGGCGGGCAGGCGAGAGCGGCATAGTGGGTGTTTAGCGAGTAGAGCGGTAATTAGTGAGGGAAGCAGGCACTTAGCAAGCACAAACGATCGCGAACTGGACCAGAGCAAGGATCACAAGCCTTTCGCCACCGTCTTGTGTCTGTCTTGGTATGAAAATCGATCTCGATTGAATTGCAAGATATAGTGGCGATAATAAAATAGTCTGGAATATCACCTGTAGAAGCAATTGCTAGGACGCTTCAGTGGCATCAGGCCGGCTGAGCTTTAATGAGCCCTGATACTCTTCCTCTCGCCACGAGGTCTCACTGCTTGGAACAGAAATCAGAAAGATCCACTCCTTGTCTCTATTTGTTCGCTCTGTTGCTCAATTTCCTTGCCTCAGAATCTCTTTTGGCCCCTCTCCTCTACTGGTCTACCTAGCTTCCTCTTCTTCTTTCTCTCCTCCCTTCTATCTCTCCTCCTTCTCTCGCCTCCTACATCCTCCCTCCTCTACACAAAACAAACATTACACATTCATTACTAATGAGTCGAGCCGTAATCATTGACTCTGTTATCGTGACCGTCGCCTCCCAAGGCAGCGTACGCTTCGCGATAGGGGTAGATCAGGATAATATAGTAGCTATGGAGCAACCCTGGAATGAACCCCAAAAGACAAAGGAGAATATTGATCCAGAAGTCGGCCGAAAAAAAGCCTCTCTTGATAAGAACGGGGATGGGGGGGATAAAGAACCCAACAAGAACCAAAAACCAGTCTCTTGCGTGCATTTTGTTAGCGATGTGAACAGAGAACTTGGGGGCCAAGGGCAATTTATGTCGCGCTACCGGCACCCCGATGAAGATAAGCCCTGTCACTCTGGTCAGGGGCCTGCATGCACGCTTGACCATTATATGCACGCCATCCACACCTTTTGTACACTCCCCTCTGCACTCTATATACACTCCTTCTACTTCACTCTCTATACACTCCACCCTTATGTCTGGACACTGGCCCACCACCCATTTACAGCCACCACACCATGAAGACAGCCGGCTTTTTGTGCACATTGGCGCATCTAGTGCTAGCACTGGCGGTGCTTTTGGACTCGGCATTTGAGAGCGACTGGACTCGGCTTTTGGTGGGCGAGATCGTCGAGTTCGATGTTGTCTCGCCCACCGCCTCCTTAGGCCTCTCCCACTTGGGCCAATTGTTCAGCGCAGATATCCCCATCCGTCTGAACGTCTCTAGCGTGCTTTGGAGCGCTGATTTGGGCGAATTGGGCCCCCAGCCCCGCTATTTGGCTGTGCCCCAGTCGTCCTCCGTCTTCGCCTACTCTCAACACAGTACCCGAGTGTCCGAGTGGGACTTGACTACGGGCATTCTCAACCGCGTGATGCTGGTGTCGTCGCCCCCATTGGCGGTGGCCAATTTTTTCAATCGCGGCGTGGTGACGGTGGGCGTCGACGGCACTGTGGAGCTCATTACATCGGACGGTGTTTCGGTGCTCACCCAGGTGCCAGCTTCACGTGGCCCCGTTCACACGTCCACCCACGACGGGTGGTTGTACGTGGCGGTAAAGGACGGCGTCTACGGTATTAATGTGGCCACCGGGGCCGTTTCGCGAGGCCTGTTCCCTAGCGATGAGATTATCCAGCTCCGTGACAACGTCATCCTCACCCAGACGTTGAAGGTGTTCATCATCGAGGGCCCCGGAGTTTCCAAAATTTCAGCTCGGCCTTTTGAGACGCTGCCCGCCTATACCCACGTGGTTTTGAACTCGGACTACCTCCTCCGCCACAACGAGAAATCGGTGGAGGTTTTCCGCATAGGGCGCAAGCTCGAGCCGGTCCCCCTTGTCCAGCCCTTGCCCGAAGAAATATCCGCGGTGTGCTGCACCAGCAGCGGCTTGAGCGAGTTTCTTGTGATCTCTGGGGAGTCTACCGTCGTGTGGGATATCACGGGGCTCCTCTCGGACTACGAGCCCGAGAGCATTCAGGCCACGCACTTTGAGCACAGCATTCCGGGCGAGTTCTCGGCGCACGTGCAGTATGACGACAACTCCAACGTCGTGGTAACAGCAGCACAGCCCACGCCGGACCACGTTGCACTCGCCAGACTCTGGACGAACCTGTACACAGGAAACCAGCACCTGGCGGCCCTGGTGTTTCAGGGCGAGTACTACGCGGCACAGGGAGGGCGCTACCTCATGGTGGATCTCCCTCAGCTGGAGAGCACCTTGGACACTGCGCACCATCTCTTGGACGACGAGCGGCACGGCTTCTTGACATTGCGCTGGCTCCAGCGCACGCGGCGCCACTTGACGGAATTGGGCCGCTATTTCACACGGGCGGTGCGCGGAAAATTTGTGCCCACGGCGGGCCAGGAGGACCCATTTGGGTTCTCGAAGGCCGTCCTCTTCGTGGACGAGCGCAACCACCAGGTGGTTGCTGTAAGCACCGAGAAGGGTGCGGTGGCATGGGCGACTCACGTCGGACCTGGCCTCCTCGTGGACCTTGTGCAGGTAAGCGAAGGCTGTGCTCTCGTGGTGCTCGAGGACCGCGTGGTGCTGGTGAGCATTCGAAACGGGCGCGTGTTGGGCGGCTACGAGCTTGGCCCGGTGCGCAGGGTGCTCACGGTGCAGCCACACGGGGAGTCTCCAGCGCTCGTGGCGGCCGTGGTGGGCTCCTCGTTGCGGCTATTGGGCGCCACAGGCGAGCGTGAGGTGGGCGCCGCGGAGTCAGAGGCCCTTTGCGACCTTTACCTCGTGGACGGGCGCACGGGCTACAAGGTCGAGGGCCTTGACCTTGTGCCGACATGGGAGCTCCCGGTACGTTCTGGCGAGGCGGTGGTGCTCACACGGGGCCAGACCTCCGGTGCTGCGTCTGTTGGGATAGTCCTCGCGGACCGGTCGGTTCTCTACCGCTACCTCTACCCCAACGTTGTGGCCATCGTGACGCATTTGGCGGCTGAGGACGAGGTGGCGGTCCATCTCGTGGACGCGGTGCTGGGGGCAATGCTCCACCAGCAGCGGCACCGAGGCGAGCGCGTTGACCCGCAGTCGGTGCACCTCACCATGGGCAGTAATTGGGTGGTGTACGCGTACCTTGCGCGGTACCCTCGGCCCGAGCAGCGGCTTGTGGCGGTGGATCTTTTCGAGACGGAGCGGCCCAACGAGCGCTCGAATGGCCCCGTGTCCGACCCGGTGTCTGTTTTTGGCGACTACAACGTGACCATCGGTCAGGTGGCCACCAAGGCGTTCATCTACCCCGAGATTATCACCGGCTTGGCCCACACAGTGACCAAATTCGGCATTTCCACTACCAACATCTTGGCCACCACCGACTCAGGCAGCTTTGTGCAGATCCCGAAGCACATTTTGAACGGCCGGCGGATCGCAGACCGCGAGTTCACCGCTAAGGACGCAGGCGATGACTTCAAGTTCTCGGGCTACGAGCCGGTGATCACCGGCGGCGGAAAGTTCTACCACGTGATGAACCACCAGAACCAGCTCCCTACTGGTGACAGCGGACAAATTCTTGTGCGCGGGACCAACTTGGAGTCGTCCGCGGTTTGCTGTCATTTCCTGGCCCAGAGCTGGATGTGCACGGCGAACTGTTTGCCTGCGTCGTACGACACTTTGGGTGAGAATTTCGCCAAGGGAAAGTTGGTGATAACAGTGGTGGCGTTGTTGGTGGCGGTTCTCGTGACGCGGCCAATGGTGGCGTCGAGGCGGCTCACCAGTGCGTGGATCGACCGCTAGGAAACCTGAGAGACGATGCGCGGGAGGTGGAGGAGAGATGGAGAAAAGGTGGAGGAGAGGTGGCGGAAATGTTGAGAAGAGATGGCGGGGAAATGCCCGTAGTCTGAGGCCTATTCTGACCAAAGTTCGAACTGCTGAAGTTTCAGCTGGTGCTTTGGCGAAGATTCCTCTCCGAACGGGAGCCGGCGTTTCATTTAGTAGTGGAGTGCTAGAGCATTGTCTGGAGTCTTATGTCTGGAGTCCTACCCTTTTAGAGCCCCCAGTGGGAGCCTGCAATAAAAATTTTGCATCCGTGCGGCTGTAGTTGTTAGCCGTTGTCTGTTCCAGGTTTCTTTCTTTTTTATTCTTTTTTCGTTCTCTTCTGACCTCGGTGCCGCTAATGGCTACATCAGCAACGCTCTTGATATCTCCCGCGTCGACACTTTTCGCAGCCAAAATAGCTTCAGCCATCCACAGCTTCCACAGGCTCACAGCCAAAATTCGAAGTTCCAAAGATAATTTTCTACTCTCGTCTTCACGGTTTGCTGACCTCCGCAGATTTTAGCTTCCCTACCTTCAGCTCCATTCCGCCCTGCCACTGCTCCAGCGCTCCAGGCTGGGCCCCTTCGCCGCGGTTTTGTGTAAAGTACGCGCCCGAGGGATCGAAGGAGATCGAGGAGCGTGTCGTGGATCCGAAGAGCAGAGAACAGCCCTGGCGTCAAGATCCAAATTCAATGAGAACGTCGTCCAGTGCCACCGTCTCGCTCTTGGGACTTGCGATGTCCATCCACGCAGCAGCAGCAGCGGCCGCTGTTGACACCACAGCAGCAGTGGCAGCGGCAGCGGTCGCGGCAGCAGACACAACAACAGCAGCAGCAGCAGTAGCAGCAGCAGCAGCAGCCACCACGACGGCAGCAGCAGCGGCAGCAGCTGGAGCAGACACCACCACCGCAGCAGCAGCGGTAGCAGCGGCGGATACGACCACAGCGGCAGCAGCAGCGGCAGCGGCAACGACTACGACCAAGGCGGCAGCTGGGGCAGCAGCTACCACTACGACGCCGGCAGTGGGAGCGGCCACCACCACGGCGGCGGCTGGAGCAGCCACGACCACCACTGGCACCGCTAAAACTACAGCGAAGACAACCACCGCGGCCGATGCAACGGACGAGACCACCGATGCGGCAGCAGCAGCAGCAGCAGCAACGGAAACTGACGAGACCACTGCAGCAGCAGCAGCTGCTAAGACCACAACCCCGGTGGTGTCTCTTCCCGCTCAGGAGTCAGATCCCCAGGATGACCCACCGCCCTCCACCTACTCGTACATCACCACGATGATAAAGCAGTCGGGGTCCGAGACGTTTGGCTCTTCAGCCAGTCAAACTGCAGACGACTCGTCGTCGGCCACTTCCGAGACGAAGAAGAACGCGGGCGCTGCGTTGGGTGTCAAAGCGCCGCTTCTCGGCGGCTCTCTTGTGGCGCTTCTTCTTCTCTGAGGAGGCGGAGGGAACTTCACAAAAGCTCCAGAGATGAGAATTTCGGTTTGGGCTAGGGCTTAAATTCAAAGAGAGACTGGATGGCACTAAGAAGCGTGGACCCTCCGGAGCGCTCACCTAGAGGCCTTTCTTCTCGGCTGCGTACCCCTAAATTAGACAGCCGTGTCCCTTGAGAATTATGAGACATTTCAGTTATAAGATATTTTGGTGTTATACAATATTTCAGTATTTACACAACATTTTGGTATTATAAGACATTTCGGTATCTCTTTGTAGGTGTCTATGGTCGGGTGTAGCATCTACAACTTTGTGTAACCATCGGCGTCTTCCGCAGAGCGCACGAGAGCACCCAGTAGCACGAGCACCAAGTAGTAGTCTCCAATAACCGCCCCCACCATCCTTTTACCAGACGTCTATGTTCGTGCGAAGACTCAGAGCGGCCGCTACACCGCTCACGCCCACCCTTCGCAGGAGGTTTGCTCGAAGTCTCTCCTCCGCTCGCGATGAGCACTTTCACTACGCGGGTGACTTCAAAACCTTGTCCAGCAAGATCGACGCCCTCTTGGACCAGCTGGAACCCCTCAGCCAGGAGGCGGTCGTTCTGGCAATCAAAGCGTGCCGGAACCTCCAACAATCGATTCACAACTACGACAAATTCTGGCAGGACCCGACCAATATTGATATCAACAAGAAGATTGTATCGATCTTGGGTAACACCAATGTGGCCTTCAACAGAGACCTTTTGAAGCAAATTTTCCTCTTGCAGCTTCCAGCATCCACCAATCTTCTAATAATAGAGGAATTTTACTCTAGAAACCCCTCCGCATATATCGAAAAGGGCATTGCGCTCATTCCACTCAGAGCGTGCCTCTTTAACGGAGACCTTCAGAACGCCCTTAAAATCTCAGATATGACCGCGGGCCACCCTAACTATGTGGCTCGCAAGAAGCAAGAGTTGAAGGACGGCTTCATGAAGTTGGGAGCCTCTGCAGTGGGCCTCGGATTAGCCTCGAACATTGGGCTCAAGTATGGACTCGAGGCTGGGTTCATCCCCATGGCCTGGGCTAACATGTCGTCAGTGTACGCGATGGTGGGCGCCTACGTGTTGAATTCGTCCTTTTTTGCCGCGGTGGTGAAGTTTGGACGCATCGTTGTCGCTGGAGGAGGTGATTACTTGACATGGCAGAAGGGCACTTTCTACACCCATTGGTGGACCAATGCAGATGAAATGACCATGTGCTCGAAAATTGTCGAGACAGACATCGCTTTGAATGGCACAGGAAGTCCGTCACAGGGACTCATTGAAGAACTCTGTCGCACGGACGAGACTTTAACTACCGGGAGGACCTTGTTGGCGGGCTACACAAGAGAGGGCAAGAGAGTGCGACTTTTGGCCACGAAAGACAATTTGAATGAATTGATGCTCCAAGCGTACTGGATGAGCGGAGGTGATGGTTTTGAGTGGGTGGAGCCCGACCAGGACCCGGCAACTATTCTCTGGAAGGAGCACTTGGCCCAGTTCGAGAGCCCCTTGGTGACTGAAGGTAACGAGCACAAGGTTTTGAAGTGGGCCGACGAGTTAATCGACCAGAAAGAGCTTCAGAGGAAATGATACAGCTGTATATAATAAGGCGATAGCCCCTGTATTTGTATGTATTGAGCGCGGAACCAGGCTCAGCCAGCCGCCGCCGTCTCCAGAGCAGCCTCAGGGTCACTCCTGCTCCACTGAGGCACCAATCGTATATCGTAGTCCGTCTCAAGTTTCAATTCGTCCCACGGCTCGAAATTCAACCACGCCACCTCGAACTGGTGGTCCAGGTCCAACAGGTGGTTCCCAAGCTGGATTGCTGGCTTCCGGTAGTCTTCGCTGTAAACGACATCGCCCTTTCCCTCAAGGATCGCATCTAATCGCGGAGCTTTATTTAACTCGGAAACATCGGCCAATTCATGCTCGAGCAAGTCCTTGTACCGTGCGGCATTGGCCTCCTTCAAGGTCCGGTGGACATCGCCATACTTGCCCTTTTTAGAAAGGATGGAAAGTATGTTTCTCGGCGATACCTGCACCTTGCTGGTCCCAGCGTTCTTAGCACCTGTCTTTGCCCCAGCGAGCTTCTCCGCCTCCACGACGTTGGATGCATTCAAAATCCAGCTTTCTACCCTCGTATTCCACTCATGGAAAGACATGGGTGTGTAGTAGCCTGTAGCACCGAACCACCAGCTTGGATTGTCGCCATTCTTTACCGCCACTTTGCGGTAGTAGCGGGCTTCTTCCTTCCAGGGATCATACGGGAGCAAGAGCCGCGTGACTTCAAGTCCTGATTGGAAAATCAAAAACGCTCCTCCTGCAACACAGAAGTACTTGGTAAGTCTTCTGTGGAAAGTGTTTGGGATCCCAAGAGTCATGAGGCGCGAGCTACGGAGCTGTCTTGCCCTCGAGAAGCCCACCACTCCCATGGTGAACTGGAGGGTAGTAAGGAGGCATAAGCCCCCCACGTTATCAGAAGCTGGAACCAATGGCCCGAAAAGCTTGAGGCCTATACTGGGGTTCTGGGGAATGAATGACGCCGGATTTGGAATGGTGATGATGTTGGAGCCCGAGTTACCAGACCCCGACCCCGAGCCACCAGCCCCCAGCTTGGAGCCAGAATCGGAACCGCTATCTCGAGGGCTCTTGCCCTTACCGTCATCAGGGGGAGGTATGTAGACGCCCATTATGTTTCGGACTGAGGTGGAAATTTGAGAGCACTGGATCACCAATGAAGACAAAGAAGGGCCTAGAGTATTGAGCAGGGAATAAGCGGCAAATGGAGATTAAAGCCTGCAAAATGCTCCAAAATGCAGGAAACCACAGGAAAACAGCACAAGGTAATCACGAACCGTGGGACTGCAGTATGGCGGATCCAATTACTGATTCTCTGCCCCAACGAGTGGCCGGTTGGGTGACGTCTAGCCACAAGGAGACTGGGCTGAGGGGTTACACAAAATTGTAGAGGGTGCAGGACTTGGCTGAAGACGAAGACGGTGTCTGCCCGAGCAAGAGGAGAGCCGGAGCCAGTGCCAGTGCCAGGGATTGATAATAACTTGGAAATCCAATACCGGTGTGACTCATCGACGTCTAGTCGACTTCTCATTGGCCTCGCACTCTCAGCGCTTATCAAATTGGCCATTGTAGCAGTATATAACTCTTGCTACGCAACATATTGAGTGATTATAGGCTAGAGACATGCCCGTTCCTTCGCCGATTGACTACATCCCTCATGAAGTTTCTTATATTGATAAGCGTAAACAAAAATAGTCATTTCTTAAATTAGGACAATTCTACAACAACTCAATGATAGAATGAAGAAAAATGTAATGACTCGCTTTGATGTGGTGTGAACAGTCTAAGGAACCCGTTCTATGACAAAAATGCTTAGGGAAGACCCTGTATTTAAGCATCTTCAGCGTATAACTCTTCCTTCAAGTCAATACCCAACTCTTGTCTGATGTCCTTCAATTCTTCCAAGTAGGCTTCGTATTGAGAGTTGTTTTCAACCTTGTGTTTCAAGGCCTCAAAGGTTCTCACGGCAGTAGGGTAGTCATTAACTCTTCTGCAGGCCTGCAAGGCCTTCTCGATGACAACGGGGGCGGGAACCAAGTCATAAGAGAAACAGTTGTTCAAGATTCTCTGGACTTCAAAGAGATCGTATGCTTCGTCGAATTCCTTTTCATATCTGACGTTAGTAAATATTAGAAAGCAGCAGAGCAACAATTTCAAGTCAATTGCTCTGATATTAAGAGGTATTTAGAGGAATCACACAACTGGAGACATATGGTTGATATTTACACATTCACAACACGGAATCTCACTTTCAATTACCCCATGTTGTTATGTGGTACGCCCGCACAGCAAAGGTGACAGGTCCTTCCTATCCTCATATAACGATAATCTGGACGATACATACCTAGCGGTGAACTCTTCGAAGGTCTCCTCGTGATGGTCAGAGTAGTTTCTCTGGAATCTCATCACCATTGGTCTGGCCGCCAAAGTGGGTCTGATGGCCGCTCTAGAAACGACTGGTGCTCTGAGAGCAGAGCGGATGGAAGCAGCGAACATCTTGCAGTTTTCTTGGTAAAGGTAACTGTTGTTTTGTCGACCAAGTCTGGGTGTCACAGTTTTGTTCCCCTGGCCTTTGTGTCTTATAAAAACCTTATGTTAATTGGATCGTACGAGTCGTGCGCGTGCTACCAGGCAATTTTTCGGACTAGATGCAGGAAATTTGCCTCACGGAATCAGCAGAGAGGGGATCCAAAATGTGCAAAATCGGTGCTTTTCCGTGTATGAGAGCCTCAGGTGTACTAAATGCACCATAATAGGAGAGTTGCCAATTTTCTGCTCTTTTGCAGCTCCAATGCCTCTATATCACTGTTTAGCCTACCCTCAGCCAATGAGATCCTCTCAATTGTTAGGACGTGGCCCGCATGCAGGCGCGGTATTGGCGAAGTTTACCCAGAAAATATCGACCTCTAGTGGGACGATACGTGCGCTACCGGCCGTCGCCATCCGCGAGATTTGCGTGGTTCTAGCGACCGACCTAGCGACCAGCTACTGACTATGTGGCACCATTTAGGCCGCAATTCCTACAATCACCGGACTCTACCAATAGCGATTGGCCCACTTGTTCTGTGGTTCTTCCTCCATCTTCTAAAACCTCGTAGATTTTGATCAAGCTGCTCATCATGAAGGGCCTTAAGATCGTGGGCCGTTAAGGAGCGCCGGTCAAGATTGGCCGATGGGGTGGCTGCGAAATCTCAAAGCAGCGACACAGCTCGCAAATTGAGGCCTAAATGAGCTCCAATATTATAAATAAGCACTATAAACTATCTAAAGCATATGTGTGTCTTGCTGACGCGTTTCCGTCCCGGTTGACCCATGTCTGGTCGCCATAAGGGGACAAGAAAACTTCACCAGCCTGCATATAAACAAGTGGCCCACTCCGCCAACGGAGGGGCCGTTAGCACGCGACTCACCAAACGCGCCAGTCAAAGGGCCCTGGCCGGCGGGAGACCCCCGATGTCCACCCAGCCCTTCGAAGACCTGGGATTCGGAATTTCAGCCAGAAGGTGGACCCGGTCACTGCTCGTCTTTATCCTTCCTCCCAACCTTCCTCAGACCGTGCCGCTTGCGGGTCGGTGTTGCCTCTGGATCTCGGAGCAGTGCCACGGGGTCTCGCCGTCGAGTTTTCTTGGTCTTGGAGCTCGCCCCTGTAGCCGGTTTCCAGTGCGGAAGCTTTCGGATGTCCACCTTGACCTTACGCACGTTGCTTCTATCTCCAGGGAGGCTCACCTTGAGCTGTGCCCACGATTTGGACCCGAGCCCGTTGGTGTTCACCTTAAGCGAATTGGCGGGCTCTTTCACGAACATGTACCCGTGGTGATTTCGTTTGTAGAACGTGGAGCAGTAGTCCTCCTGGTAGGCCTTTTTGAAGGTTTCCTTGGAGAGAAGGAAGTCGTTGAATGAACGGATGGAGGCCGAGGCGACTGTGGCGGTGGTGTTGACAGAGACAGAGGCGGCGGTGGTTGCCGCAGTGGCCAAGGAAACAGTGGCCGAGGCAGCAGCAGAGACCGTTGCAGTGGAAACGGCCGCAGTGGTGGTGGCAGCCGCGGACATAGAGGCCGAAGCGGCGTCGCCGCTATGTCTGAGGGCCATACAAATGCGCGAAGGGAGCCTCACGACCACCTCCACGGGGTGAGACTTCGTCTCCTTCCGTCGGCTGCTTTCCTTGCTCCGGCCCAGACGCGTCGAGTTGATGATCTCGCGTGTAGACGCGAGAACGCTGTCTGAGCCCGAAGGGCGGGGGCTAGAGCTGACCTCTCGCCGGTGCACTAGGAGGTCAGTAGAGATCCCGAGCCTGTCCTGGATCTTTGAGCGCAGTAGCGGCAAATGCGGAAGATGGTGCAGTGGCCTGTCCTTGGAGCTGGGAACGCCATGGCCCCCAGAAGATGTGATAAGAGGGTGCGACACTGTCCCCAGAAACTGAGGCCCTGACTGCCCCACAGAGTGCTGCAATCCCAGCAGAGCACTGGAGCCCTGGGCGGGCAACATTGTGCCCCTCGTAGTCCGCAGACCGCCGCCGCTTGGAACAAACGACGGGTTGTTCACCCGTGACAGGTAAATGTTGTGGGACTGTGGAGCCAGAACCTCGGCGTCAGGTCCGGGATGCTGGTGCGCCAAAAATGGAGAGAAGAGGAACGGGTCCATGGTATCGTCATCCACCGAGCGGAGCGGTGGGTCGCTCCAGATGGACGATTTCGAGAACTTGCCGTTGGTCATAGGCGCGGGCCCGGAGCGACCGCCGGGAGAAAGCGCGTCGCTGAACGACAACTTGGCAAAGTCTTCGGCAAGCTCCGATGGGGCGAGGGTGCTGGCAGAGAGGCTGCTGTGGCCACTGGCGCCCGACATGATGCTGGAAGTGCCTGAGGCAGTGGTGGCTTTTGAGGATGCTGACGACACTGAAGAGCCAGCAGAGAACCCGGATGGACGGTGGCCCGCAATGCTGGAAAAGGAAGTAGGTTGGGAGTGGCTTGTTGTGGAAGAGAGCCCCGGGGGCCCTGTGAGCCCCAGACCCGAGAGACTCTGCGAAAATCCAGGGGTTGGCCCAAAGGGCAGGGCTCCAGAAAAACTGGGGGGCGCAGAAAAACTGGGCGTTGTGGCGAAGACGGGCGCTGCAGAAAGCCCCGGGGTTGTAGAAAGACTAGGGGCCGTAGAAAAGCCCGGAGCTTTCGAGAGGGTCGGACCTGAGAAGCCTGGGGTGAGTGCTGGCGAAGCCAAAGGCTCGGCTAGAGCGAGCCCCTGGGCTGGAGCACGGGCAGGAGTTCCCGCTATGCTCAGGGTTCTAGGGAACCCCGTGGCGATGGGTGTGTTTAAAGCCAGGCCCGGGGCGCCTGCACCCAGCAAAAGGCCAAATCCCCGTGGAGGGGCGTCAGTTAAAGTCACGGGTCGCATAGCGTCCGTCTGAGCTTGGTCAGGAAGGTCCAGCTTGACGCCAAAGAACTTGGAGCCCATCAAAGGCGAGCTGTGGGTGCGGGATGCAAAGGGCGAGCTGTACAACGACGGAGAGAACGGAGCGGCGTCCAACTTGGGCGTGTGGTCCAGCGACGTTCCAGACGGAAAGAAATTGCTGGTACGCCTTTGCCCTAGCAGTGGCAGTGTTTCAAGACCGGCCAAGGCGAAATTCGGGTCAAGTTCGACTTCAGACATGGCGTGTGAGAAGGATCACGAAATCCTAGGGAGAGGGACGGCGGTCCTGGAACAAAAAAGTTCACAAATGTGAAAAATGTAAGCGGAAATGCGGTCCTTAAGTGGGAGGAAAATACCAGAGTGAGACCTGTAGCCTCTAGGAGGCGGCAGAGATCGAACGACCCAGTAGTGGTAGTTGAGCACTTGTCGAGCACAGGATCTGAGCAAGCGCAGACCACAGACACTGCGCAGATCGCAAGTTGGTGGCTCGAGTATCTGGGGCCGTGTTCCAGATGAGAGCCGATGGCGCTGGGACTTAGTGTTGCTGAAAAGGTGGGGGAAGGTGGGTCAGACGATAGCACAATTTTGGGAACGACAATTGAAGTCCCACACTACAAGCGCAAACCCCGTGCTAGCGGAAAATTAGCGACAAATGCGCTAATGTTAGGGAGGGCCCAGTAAAATTAACGGCCAGCTCACGCTACAGCTTAAGGATCGTTCGGGATCGAGAGCCGTGCGGCAGGGCTTCGGCCTAGGCCTTGCGAGTACGGGCCTCCTAACGCCGTGGAAAGCTCCTGCATACACCCTGTAGCTTAAAATTCCGCACGCCCTTTGATTTGTAAGACCCCCTCTGTTCTTACATAACAGCACCAAGGTTCCACGACAGCTGCAAAATGAACGGTGGATTTGCCCCCTGGACCGAGAAGGACATCAAGGACGAGGGCCAGATAGACCCCACTTTTGGAAGGCATCAGGACAGCGATTTCCCGACGGTGGAAGACGTGACGGCGGCGGCAGTGGCCAATGCACAACAACAGCAACAACAACAACAGCACCAGCACCAGCAGGTGCCCGGCGGAGAATCTGACGGTCTCCACGTGCACCATGACCCACACTCTCATGCCCATGCCATAGCGCACCACCATTCGATCACCCACCCAGTGCAGGAGTTGGGTGCTGTAGAGCCCAAGAAGTCGAGGGCTGTCTCGAACACCAAGAGGGCCGCGCAAAATAGGTCGGCGCAGAAAGCTTTCCGCAAAAGGAAGGAGAAGTACATCAAGGACCTTGAGGACCAGGCGGTCCAGGTGAACCAGTTGAAGCAGACGATCGAGGAGCTTCGCGCTGAGAATTTACAGCTACGGGACTACACGCTAGCCCTTCAGAGCAGGGTGATAGAGCTTTCGCCAGCTCACACGCCACAGGGTCAACCGGAGCATGTTCCCGCACCGCCAGCGGCCGTTTTCAATGGGGGGAACAAAATATTTGGCCAGGATAAGTAGGATACAAATGGGGAGAAATTGCAGAGTAATTGGTCCATGGCCGGATCGTATGAGAAATGGAGAGTCCTTTTTAGGTCGCGGACGTTGCCATTAGACTGATATGGCGATAGTCAATGGAGTGGAGATAGTCAATGGAGGGGAGATTTCGGGCCAGGCGTAGATATGGCCATCACAGATAACCATATCTTAGCAACTTGCGGCTTCCTTCTGGTAATGGCAAGGGGATTCATATACAGACGTAACCTGAAACTGAGGTCGTCGTTCTTTTCTGTTCCGATTCTGATACCGAATCGCTCATTATTTACAGCTCAAGAACTTTTATGCCCAAGTGGCACCAGGACATCTCTTTGAGCCAACTTTATGACAAACATGAAATGTAGGCAATTAACAAAGGTTACCTTTGGTGCGAATTGAACTGCAGCAGCTAGGAGGTATTACAGAGCCGCATAAAGTAGGAGATAGCGGCCAGCAAACCACAAACTGTGCGAATTCTGGTAAGATGACTCGGGTCTGGCGCTATAGGCTTGCCAAGACAGTTCCTGCTCTTCTCAGCCGAAAAAATACGCACCGGTACCGGAGCTGCGGACCGCTGAACGGCGTATTGAGTCGCCCAGCGAAGGCTGAAAAGTACGAGCTATCGCACACCCATAGGGCATTTAGAGGCGAACAATGCACAGCGGTGACTCTTTCTGCAGCATAATAGGCCCCGATAACAAGTAGCCGCCAATGAAAGCGGCAGCAGCGCCATATACCGGAAATCTGGGGTCAGACGCCTGGAGGGGAAGAGATCCAGGACCAGCGGTATAGAGGGCTGTTTTAAATATAGCCAGGAGGCTGGCGGGGGAGTGGGAAGCGCGAGCGTCGGGCCAGACATGACTGAGTTGCTGGGACCTTCGTGGACGCTCACAGCATACCACACATGGGCGGTTGTGGCTCTATTGCCCGTGCCACACGTCCCCAATTTCAGCTCGGGCAATTGGTCGCAAGCGATGGGGTGACACGAACAGCGGCTGGTGCAGTGCGACGGTCTATCGCGGCGGCTTTAGCGGCACTTTCCGCTCCGGTTCTCCGCAGAGGGCGCCCCACCACATGGCATCTCTTGGCTGGTGCGGCCCTGCCTTGCTGGCGCGGCCCTCGTAGTACTGGCGCAGCCTTCTGGTACGGCCTGTCATAGACCAATAGACCTCGTTTGTATCTGCTCCCCATGCAAGGCTTAGAGCACCCAGTATCTCAGCAGGTTCCGTTCTGCTCTGGCCAGCTCGCTTAGCCAATCCAAATCACGCCCTGCGCTGTGGCACGAGGGCCCGCACGTTGTGTTAGAACACCGCAAGACGCCGTTCGTTGCAATTTACGGCATCCTGCGCACTGGCATAGTGCCTTAGCTGTGGTGTAGATATACGAATAAGCGCCCCTGCTTCTCATCAGCTGGCGGTAGAAATCTCTTCTGGTGGTGCTTTTTCTTGGGAGCCAAGAAAGAAACAGAGACTCTATGGTCGAAGAATAGGAGACCGGAAAGAAGGCCCATAAAGACGCTGACCCAAAGCTAAGACCGAGCACAAAACCCCGGAACCAGATCAACCCTAGCCCGCCCTAGGACATCTGAACAGGAACATCCCCCTACCATGAACCTCAACACCATCGAGAACTTCGATGAGTTTTTGAGCCATATGTCGGGCGCCAGCGCCCAGAGTCTTATCCCGTCACACCCACACGGCCTAGAGCTTGAGCTTGAGCTCGAGCTGGAACTCGACCTTCGTTTCAGCTCTAGTGGGTCCGAGAAGTCATCCCGGGCGCACACTCCCCGAATCCACAGTCCTGACCGCGACACCGAGCCCAGGAGGCGAGGCAACATAGTGACAATGAGGCGACTGTCTAGTCTTCTTGAAGAAAGCGACCGATGGCCACGCGAGACCCACTCTCCCAATACACGTCCGAGCACCAGTCCGACGATGGCGAAGTTTCTCCCCAGTCGTTGCACTAAAGAGCTCAAGAGCGTGCAGTTGGAGCGGTGGTTGAGCTGCAGTCTGCCCCACGTCGCCCCGTGCGACGCCATATCCGCCGACCTTGCCATGTCCATGTCCTCGTTTCCCGACGACGTGCCCGTTGAGGACTTCCGCACCAATTCAATGAGCTCTTACTCGAGCTGTCTGGATGTCTCCGACACAGAGGAGAGTCTGGATGAAAACCGCATCGTTCCGGGATTGTTTCCAAAAATGGACCTCAGCGACGATGTGGCTTTCATGAAACTCAGTGTATTGCCCTTGACCCCATCTCATGTGCGAGACGGTAATAGTGTCACTTAGACCTTTTCGCCGGTAGTCTGGCACTCCAGCATTCCAGAGGCAGCTGTGCTGCCCTAGTACTCATCTAATGATCACGATATTTATTTATGAAACAGTAGACTGTTTAGTTAAGGTTAAGAAGAAACGAATAGGGACACCAGCGGTGTCTATTCGTGTTGTTTAGAGATACTATCTGAATATGACGACCATGCGGCCACGCAGTTATTAACTTTAAAAATCTCATTTTGCAAATCAATTACTACAGGCTCACCGCACCGCTCTATGGAACGAAAGATGACAGGAAAAGGTTGATGAAGAAAAGCAGTAGGTGGTTCATCCACCTGCTGCAAAATGATGTTATGATGGTCTCAGTACATCTGAGCATGCATGCGTGTACACGAGTAATTATGAGTACGTCTGAAATTTTTCGATCGCTCATGAGAAACGATCGGTGGTTCCATTGCAACTTCAACACCAAGAGCACGATGTTAGCCAACCGTTTGGCTCGAGGTTTGTCTCGTAATGTTTCCAGAGGCTACGCAAGCGGAATCTGGAGCGATTTTTCCAGAAGAGCGGAGTCCTTGAAGGTTGTGGATCATCAGGCAAAGAGCGACTTGTTCAAGGGAATTGACCCGGAGAAGGGCCCTGCTTCTCTCAAAATCGACGCCCAGAAATTGTCTTACCACTCCCCTGTGGCCATAGACGAAGCTTTTGAGGCTTCTTACCAACTTTTACAGCAAGAGAGCGAGCAAGCGTACGCCAAGATCGATCAGTTGCAAGGCTCTAAGAGCTCCGAGAGTGGGCCCGAGTCTGTCCAGAAAGAGATTGAAGAGCTTCAGATAAAAGCAGAGCAGTACAACCCAGAGGTTTTGTATAATCTAGAGGTTTCTCCTGACCAAATCGACAGAGAACAGCCCGTTTACCGCAAGTATTTGAAAGAGGTGTGGGAATCGCATGACCAGATGTTGACAATGCAGCGGTTGGAACAGTTGCATGTAATCCCAGACACTATGCCCACACTCGACCCCAAGGCTGAGGTCAGAGTGAAGTTCCCGCACAACGTCAGTGCTGAGTTCGCCGACTGGATAGAGCCAGGCGTCGTTTTGCCTGCTTTCGCAGCGGCCAAGCCACCCACTTTATGGATCCAGGAATTTGAGACCATTGCGCCGGGCTCCCTCTACTCTGTTTTGGTTGTAAACCCAGACGTCCCAGACTTGGAGACTAACTCTTTCACCAGCTCGTTGCAGTACGGCTTGGCTAACGTCCCCTTATCTAATATCGACAACAGCATCACCACCAACAAGCTTTTAACGGACGAGGAGAAGCACACGTTCCGCGACTACGAGGCTCTTGTTCCTGAAAAAAACGCAGGCCTTCAGAGGGCCTGTGTGTGGGTGTTCCGCCAGAGTAAGGAGTTGCCCTTGGACGAGTTGAAGACCCAGACAGGTGGCAACTTCAACATAAGAGATTTCGCCAGTGCTAATGGATTAACTGCCGTTGGCGCATCTGTGTGGAGGCAAGCCTGGGACAGATCAACGCCCAAGATTAGAGCAGAGTACGGGATGCCCAAGGGCCGGGTCTTTGACCGTGTGCGGAAACTGCATCCTGTGAAGGAGCCCAATGTGGTATAGCTGTGCCCCATTTGTATATATAGCATAGCCTTGAAACTGTGTAGAGTGTGGGATGTTGGCGACGGAAGGGTGGAGAGATACTGAGAGGAGACTGATTCTCAGAGATGATAGCGCAAAATGAAACATTCTTCAGTGAGAGGTCGGCAATAATTTATCAAAAGCTTGGTGCTGATTCAGTATCTCCAATCAATGTTGGTCTACCTTTCGACGATGGGCATGAGTAGGAGATAGCAGTGTGTGCTTTCCAAGTGCTAGCGAGGAGTGAAATGAAAAGCCCGAGACTAGCGGCCGCGGATAAAAGTTGCACTGATGAACTCCTCTGAATTGCGTGTGAGTAATTTACAGAAAATTGGGAAATTCAGCAGGTGTAGTGGCCGTGTGGAGGAAAGCGCTAGTAGCTAACCGAGCCTAGTGCCCAGAGCAGCGCTAAGCCTTGCGCCTATAGCGACACTTAGCGCAAATTCTAACTTCATCCTTGCCCATACCGGCACCAGTACCGGTTCCTCAGGCCCTCCTACCAGTCCAATGGTTCCTGCATCACCAAAGAGCAGGACTTATGAACCCCCACCCGCTGACCCATAGTAAAGCTAAGCACCTACCCTGACCGGGCACGTGACTTGGTCAGATGAGCAGTCCAGGCAGCAGTTCCACGATCACCACCCATAGCGCCAGAACAGCAAAGCACAGCGCAAGGATTGAGGTTCCAGTCGACATGCCGCCGGATACTGGACCTGGCAGCTTACAGACAGAAGGTAAAACGCCTGCGGACCACAGGCGAGCCTTGAGACAGCTCAATGAAGCGGCGTGGGAGGGCCTGAGCCCGTCCCCCAACCAGCGTCTCGACTCGTCGTTGAAGAAAAATACGGCCCTCGTGCGCAAGATCAAGACATCGCTTGGCAGCGAGCACCAGACCGCCATTATCCGCGACATTGCAAGCGTCTCGCTAGAGAAGTATCTTCTGGAGTTGGTGGCGGCGGTGTGCGAGAGCCTGGTGAAGGTGGCGAGGTCCGAGGATGTGGAGTCAGCGTCTGCGATCATTTCGGCGCTCCACCAGCGTTTCTCGCACCGTTTCACCCCGCAGCTCCTTGAGGAGATCATAGCGCTTGTGGTTGCCCCTGAGCGGCCTCTCCTGATCTCGCACCAGAAAAACGTGGTCCGACTCATTGGCGAGCTCAACGCCGTGGGAGTTTTCCGAAAGGTCTCCGACATCCCGCCCGAATCTGTTCCCCCACAGTGGGCCACCGCCTATGCCAAAATCCAGGCCATGGACGTCGTGGTGCCTGTGTTGCACCACGTGCTCAGCGACACCCGCCTGGGCTCTACGCTCCCCATTGCCCTCGCATTCCACCGGCGCTTCAGCGAGCGCTCTATGGAAGAAGAAGGTGCCACAGATCCCTACCGCTGGGTCTTCACCAGCCCCCAGACGGCGCGCGATCTCACGCAGCTCTTTGAGCGCTACTCTGCCGCCAACTTGAAGGCGCTACAGCGAAATCACGAGGAAATCGAGGGGCTCGACGCAGAGATCAAAAAGCTCTCGATCCGCACCGGAAAAATCCCGGAGGAGCTCACGGAGAAGCGAGCGCAGGTGGCCGTAGTTCACGAGGCCATGCGAGCTGCTGCTCTCTATTTTTGCGCAGTTTTTGGCCAGGAAATGCCCACCTTTGTCGCACAGGAGGCGGCAGAATCAGACGCCAGCATCGCGTTTGTTCGCCAGAGGTCGATGAATGAGGATGACCCGGGGGTCTGGGCGGACACGGAGACGCGGAATTTCTATACGCGGGTGCCACAGCTCGAGGAATTGCGCGCAGTGGAGGCCCTGGCAGCTCTGGAGCTGACGGATACCCCTGACGTTGCTACAGAAGGCGAGCGGGTCCGGGGGTTTCTCCAGCGGCTTGACGACGTGACAACCACCGCGGGACTCGATGCTCTTGCGGCCGAGTTTGCAGCCTACAGCCCCAACAAGGCGACCACCAACCGGCTCCTCCGCTTTTTCCTCGACGGCAAAGAGTCGGCACGGCTCAAGTTTTTTGCGCGGTTTTTGGCGATCCACCGCGTGGCACTCGCCGAGCTACTCACAGAGCTCGTCCAGGCGCTTGACCACGGAATCCGCAGCCCCCGAAGTGCCCTCTTTTTCTGTGAGCTCGTGCGGTTTCAGCTTGTGCCCATCCATGTGCTCTTCCACCGTATCCGGAGCTTGACGGTGCACATTGCGGACCCGGGGAACCTCGAGCTGCTAGCGGTGTTCTACGAGCAATGCGGGCGTTTCCTACTCCACCACGACGAGTACCGCGAGCTCATGGCCCAGATGGTTGAGCTTCTCCGCCAGGTGCGCCGGCGTGATCTGCTCTCGGTCAGCGACAAAATGGCGGTGGGTGAGTTGTTGCTCCTAGTAGAGCCGCCCGCAAGCCCCGTGGCCCACAAGGACACCCTACTGCCCAGAGCGCAGTTTGTGCAGCACTTGGTGACCCGCCAGTTGAACGCACGCACTTTCAACATTGTCGCTGAGCTCGTGACGGGTGCAGGGTTCCGTGATGACCTGGAGGTACGCACTACGGTGCTCGAGCTCTTAGCTTCTCCTGAGTCCGTGAGCTACGACAACGTGGCCGCGCTTGCGAAGTTGACGCTGGCGCTCGGCGACCTGCACCAGCCGACGGTTGTCCGTACCATCGACAGCGTCCTAGAGAAGGTGGTGCGTGGGCTAGAGACGGTGGACTACCGGCGCAACCGGCAGCGGGTGGCTCAGGCGAAGTACGTGGCGGAGCTTTACAACGCGGGGCTAGTGCCCTGGCTGCTCGTAGTGGTTCTCCTTTACCGCATCCTCAACACGGGACACCCCGGCGGGCAGCCCTTGCCCAATGCGCAAGTTGCGGTGGATATGCCCGGGGACTACTTCCGGGTGCTGTTGTGTTGTGCGCTCTTGAGCTCAGTGGAGAAGGGCCCAGGATATCAGCGGGCTGCCCGCACCAAGGCCCAGGCGCGGGCCGACCGGAATGCGGCCACGGGTCAGTTGCGGCAGTTTTTGTGCTACTTCGACTACTACGTGCTTGTGAAGCAGCAGCCGTTGCCGGTGGAGACGCTGTATAAAATCAACGATATGATGCGCCACATAATGCCCGATGGGGGGCACACGCGGGCCCACACATTGGCCGAGGCAGTGGACAAATTGCAGGCGATCGTGAGGCTGAAGCAGCAGGGCCCTGGCGCGGCGATGGAGGAGGCTGAGGAGGCCGAGGCCGAGGATGACGAGGAGTTGGAGGGTCCAGAGCAGTCGGAAGATGAGTACGCGGCGGAAGGGACAGAACTTGGTGATGGCACAGAAGATGGCCCACGCGATGGCGCAGACGACGAGCCAAGTGACTCGGGAGAATCCGGCCTCGACTCAGACGCCGACTCGGTGTCCGTAGTTTCTGGAGAGCTGGGCTCGGACTCTTCAGAAAGTGAAGATTCAGATGACGACAGTGCGTCCGAGTCGGAAGAGCGTATTGCCTCAGATATCGACCGCGAGTTCCAACAGCTCGTGCTCCGCTCGTACACGGACGGTCGCGCCACCCATTCCCAGACAAAGCTCGACGTTCCCATGCCGTCGAAAAAACTTGCCGCTCCCGAGGCCGGGCCTTCTGCGAAGTATGTGCCGTTCACCCTTCTCACGCGGAAGGGCAAGAAAACGTCCGCGACGCCGGTGCTTGTTCCGCACGGCGACAAGCTCTCGGCCTCACGACTCCATGGATTGCGCGAGCAGGAGATCCACACTGACAAGATCATGCAACTCGTGCAGAACATGGAGCGAGGTGGAGGCTGACTGTGGGCCCTGATATGGAGTTTTCTCGTGTGGGTCTTCCCAAATCCCCGTTGTTTCACACCCTTGGCGCTATGGCCACGCTAAAATATTGCATTTCCAGCATCCTAATTTCAGGTTTTGGACTCTCTATCACTTCTACATGTAATTGACTCTATCGATATATTCTGACTCACCGTGTACCCAGGCTAAATGCCGACACTGAGAGCTCACAGTAGATGGGAATTGCTCGTGAGAGCAGTGGGCTGACGGTGGTGGGCTAAGCTGTCCATGAGCACGGAGCACTGAATTATCCATGGGCTGAACTTTCCGTGGGCTGTGCCCGCCTCCAGCGATGGCACCGCTCAGGATCCAGGCAAAGCGCGACGGAGAGCTAACTCCAGGTTCCAGCTAGCCACGGTCGCCGCGGCGACTACTGCCCTCGTTCATGCGCTCCTGGCGCAACTCGCCCGTACGGTCCTGGATGGGCCAGCGGCCCCAACCATTGAGCCTCACAACCAAGCACGTGGCGTTGTCGTCCCCCCCGACATATTCCACGAACTTGATGACCTCCGAAGCGCAAACTTGCGGGTTGGACCTCTGGCCCTGAATGTTCACGTGAGTCATGATAATGTCGGCGACCTCCTGGTCGGTGATTACGTCGGTAACTCCGTCAGTGATAAGTACTAGGAACGACTCGTCACCGCCCAACAGGCCAATGGTGTAACGGGAGATCTCGTCGGGCGTCAATGTTTTGCGGATAGTTTCCGAATCGCCCAATATGAACTGCGAAATCTCGGGCTCGGCCGAAACGCCCATCTGCTTGAAGTTGAGGTCGCCAAATGCTCGGGTGTTGGCAATCAGAATCAACCGCTCCTCACCGAAGGAGTCAGTCATGAAGAAATTGGCGGCGTACTTGCGGAGCCGTGCCGCTTCCTTTGGGTTCAGCGGGTGGTGTGCTTCGGTGAGACTGTGGGCCTCGCCCTGGCGGTCTACCAAAATCGCGCGAGTATCGCCAAGGTGGGCCACAGTGAGCTTCAGCACCGACTTGCGGTTGAAATAATAATTCTCCCACACGGGAGAGTTGACCTCGGGCTCCAGATAGAGCGTCTCTATAAATGCTGAAGTGCAGGTGGACCCCAGGGCGTTGTCGTCCAGCTCGAAGAACTCATAGTCTGTACCAAGAAATGCAAGAGGGAGCCTCATTGTCAAGTCGTCGCTGGCGGCAAATTTCTCAAGCGAAATTTGCGTCTCTGCTGCCTGCATTCCGGCAAAGTTGTCCGCCCGGTGCTTGTACCACCGCTTCCAATACCCGCCTATGTTCTTCCAGTACTTCTTGAGTAGTTCGTTGCGTGCGGTGTCATCGGGGCCACAGAGAGGGCCTGCGTCCTCAACTGCCTGCGCTAGCCGCCGCTCCAAGAAGCTGGAGCATTGGTCCCCGCCGTGGCCATCGAAGATACTGAAATTAAAGAGCGTGCGACTGTTCAGTGGGGGGGCGCTATTTTCGGCTCCCTTGTCGCTATTTCCACTTTGGTCACCAGCACCCTCGCCATTTTCAGCGCTTGCAGACTCACTACCCTCTCCTAACGTTATCACACTGGCACTGTAGCGATCCTCGTTGTATAGTCGGTTCACCCGCAGCGTAGCATGGCCCAAATGCGACGGGCTTTTGAGCAAGGGCACCCGGAGCTTGCCCGTGAGGTATGTGGTGGCCCGGGAGGCAGGGGAGTGTTTCTCAAGCGGCGTGAACGTCACTGAGTCGGAAATTGAACGAGCACTATGAAAATACGGTACGGAGATCCCGGGTGGAGTCTTGGGACATTTGGTCCAGGACCGAGCTCTCGGAAGTACACAACTGTCTAGCGCTTTGGGCACACCAGTTGCCATCCAGTGGCGGTGTCTTGTAGCGGCAAGCATTGCAAGCCTTTTTTTGCAATCAGGCGGCGCTCCGTGGCTCGTGGACTGCTTGGAAGACCCCTGGCGTCCAATTGGATCTCTTTCTCAGCTTAAGGGGTGCCCCTGATGAAGCGTAGACGGAACAAAACACCCGTCCTTCGCGAGCATCTCCGGGCTACTCGCACCTGCACCTTCCGCGGACTCCGCCATGCTCCACCGTTGACAGTGGTAGGCTAGCATTGGACTCAATGGCCTAACAATGTGGGTAAATGCTAACTATTAGCCTGCTAAGAAAACCATGAGACGAAAACGAGAAGAAATTTATGAATTTGGTTAGAGTAAAGCCCATTTTGGTGCTTATGGTGTCGATTAAGGCATCGTAGGACAGCGCGCCAGACTCAGCCACGCGGACAGCCCGGAGTACCCCACAAAGGGCCAACAGGAAGCCACTGGAATCCTGCAAAAATGGCTGCAATATCTTCTCAGCATCGCTTAAAGTACTCCGAGTGTCCTGGTGGAATAAGATCACGGCTTCTTCTTTTCACATCAGGAAATCCCTCCACTAAATTGCTACTCTACCGGGCATATCTATTCGCTACATACGTTACTGTATTCACTTTCCTTCTCTGTCTATTCACCTTCCCTCTATCTATTCACTCTTCACCAGTCATCTTATCCGCTGGTCCATTAGAGAACCAAATTATCGTTGTCGTATTCGAAATCGTCGATACGATCTGAGGGCACGTCGCGATAGGTGGGGGCAGGCGCTAGGCGAGCAGCCACATTGTCACGAAGGCCTGAGAGTGCACCACCAATGCGCCCGAGAAGACCCTGCAGAGCAGTAGGCTCCAATTCTAACCCTTCTTCATCGTCGTGGTACTCCCGGGGGAATTGTGACCCCAGAAAATGTCCCGGGGTCAGCTGCGCCAGGAGCAGACTGTGGAACTGCGCTCGGTTGGCCTCATAGTTAAGGTCTGCGGCTGCACTTAAATTGAAGGGCCGAATGGGCTGGTCGCCTGGTGCCAAGCGCTGCAACTTCTGGCGCTCTCTTGCCACAATGCGCTTTGCTTCTACGATCACGAGGTCTTTTCGTTTGGCAGCGAGGTCCTCTGGATCCCCGCCCGCATTCTCGTCGTCAAAGACCCAAGAGTCATAGAGATCCGAGCTCAAACCAAGTCGCACCTTAACACGATCGTAGACGTTGAACACGGTCAAAATCACGGGAATCAACACAAGCCGTGGGAGCCAATTGTTCAAGACGTTGAAGATTCCGGCAGGGTCCAAGACAATAGAGGCTCCGAACCACAGCTCGAAAACAGAACGCCGCGATACGAAAAGCGTCACAAAGTTGTAGGACAACGGAATGGTGAGACGTGCAATGTACGTGGCGTAGAAACACGCAGACACGGGGTCGGACTTATGAGGCACAAGATGGTAGACGTTGAACACGCGGAGCCGGGTCAAGGAATTCAATGCCGCAAAAAGACCGTAGGAAAACCAGAGCGCGGTCGCGAGTACTTGGAGAAAGCCGTGGGTGCGTGCTGGACCGGAGAAGATGAGCACGTTGATGAGGGAGAACCGGGTGGAATGGAGAAACTCGGACTCAATGACCACAAAGGAGGCTGCAAAAAGAAGCACCGACAACACGCGATTTAGCACAGGAACCGCGTAGAAATTGAAGAGATACACAGTTCGGGGCGAGAGGCGTAATGGCCCAGGCCGTGACTGGGTAAGGGCCGGAGGCCCAGCGACAAGGTCCTCCAACGCCAAGATTTTGCGCATGAGCACGTCCACATCGCTGCCATACCCCACAAACTTTCCGAGGTTCAGCTGGAACGACGCAGTCAATTTGATCATCATCTGCTCGGTGAGCTGGTCACGGGTGATTTGGTCGTAGGCGGCCAGGCCCTCCGCACGGAGCTGGCGCTCGGTGGCGTCGCGGATTGCTGGTGGAATCTGGGCGCTGAGCTCAAGGATCCAATCACGAAAGCGCCAATCCTCCTGCTGCGTCGCCTGTGTGAACTTCTCCTCGAGCACCAACACTTGCACCACGTCTTCACGGAGCGAAATCCGCGTGTCTTCTAACACATCGACCTTCAGCGGGAGCTGGAGATAGTAGTGGCTCAAATTCTGGCCATGGGAGCCCGCAATCCACCGGTTGCGAGGAATGCTGATGAGCCCATGAGCCATCAACCAGAGCGCCATCACCAACGCGTAGATGTGGGCCACCGCAATCACCATGAGACGAAGATGGTCCATTGTGAGGCCCACCTCAATAACGAGATACACAAGCGCCACCACCGAGATTCCTAGCACCACCGCCTGGTACTTGAGGTTTCTCTTTAGAGCATCACGGAGCTTATGGAGCGTTTGGCGGTAGCCGGACCGGTAGAACTCCTGGAGTACAGGGAGAAGGAGCCACGTCAAAAGAAACGTCGTCCAGTAATTGCTCTGCCACATTCGCAAAATTACCCCGTCGGGTAGCAGAAACCATGCGAGAGGTTTCTCTGAATTGTGGGCAACATAATCCAAGGGCAAGAGCACCACAATTGAGAGGGGCATAAACACTGCGAGTGTGAGCGGTACCAGGAGGTAGAACGGGTACCTGAAAATGTTTATGTGGTACTGGACCCCGCAGAGGGTCACAAGGAGAGTGAGCCCATAGCAGAGCACAGGCACGATCCACATGCTGGGGAAGAACAGAGAACAGGGGCAGCAAAACATGGCGGTGATAGCGCTGCATATGGAGAGTGCGACTGCAGAGAATAAAATGTCCATTATCCGACATTTTGCTACCGTAAGGGAGCTGGTGGCGGCAGGACAATTTCGATTAGAGAAAGTTCTAACAGGAAAGGATATAAATTAAAAAATGGATATTTTCTGTTAGGGCACTTTTAACGGAGCAGCTACTTTAAAGGTCAAAAGGGAATATCTGGAAGTACATGTCTGAACGGGAGCCATATCCAGATCCTGTATGTAATATGACACATTGCGACATTAGTGTTGCATGGTGGCAAGGTGAGAGAGATAGCTCAGGCGAAGGAGGGCGAGAGAAGCTATAGAAACAGATCTGGACTGCCAGGCGGAAAATTTGGGAGCAATGGTGACTATCTATTTTCGCCAAGCTCTTTGCCGAGAAATCCAAGGTGACTACATACAAGGACACTCTTGCCCACTCTCAAGCCCACAAAAATGTTCGCATTAACCTTTGGACCAGTTCTTGGACAATGATTCTACTTGTCCGATAATTCGCCAAGGATATTGTAGAGGTGTCCCTGTAATCCTTCCGTCTTTTGATCGCTCTATCGACACTGCAACATTTGTAGGCGGTATACGTCATTTGTGCGATATGGGTGTAACACAAGTGCACCATGGTGCAACTTTGATACAAGGTAACCTCACTGCCTAACTCAGAAGCTGATGAAGCTTACGCTTATGGAGAACTCAGCTTTTCGGGTAAATATTTCAAAAGGAGCCATGGGTTGCCAAGATCATACCGTGTCCTGTATATAATATATTATATGCCAGACTATGCTTCTCTGCGGCAGACTCCTACCCACCCCCGGTCTCCGTTCAGAAGGCTCTATAACTTGTGTATTCTTCTTGGATTGTTTTCACAATTCCATTTACGGACCACTCGCAACGCCGGATCCGCTCGAACTTATTTTTTTAGCTTTCCCGACTGCCAACGACTTTTCCGTCCGTTCCGAGCACCAATCAATCCGTGCTCAAGCTGCCACACCAGTTGTCTGATTCCATCCACACTTTCGATGTCGAACTCAGAGGATCAGAAAGAGGTAGAGGTAGAAACAGCGCGCGCTGGTGAGCCATCATCTACCAATGAGGCAGCTTCTGAATCTGTGCAGGCGGCAGATCCAGCTGAGCCAGCTGAGCCAGTGCCTGAGTCCGACCCTCAGACCCCATCCACAGCCATAGAGACGGAAGATTTGCCTGAAACCCCAGCACCCCGCCCCAAAAAGAGCGTTGGGTTTGCTCCCGCTCCACTAGAGGATCTCGCAGAGCACCACAAGAACCTCGCCGCCATAGAGAACGAGAAGAAGCTGTCACACCCCTTCCACAAGGTGCCACCGGAACTCGCATACCTTGAGAAGAAACCGGAAATGCCTAAGCCCCTCCTCCCTCCGGTCACCAAAGAAACACCCAAGCGCAGGGGACCATTCAAGGAACTTGGCGACCTTAAAAACCTTGCGATCAAGGAGCTCTCGGTCCAAAACAAGCAGACCGAAATCAATTTCAGCTACCCCTACATCCCACGGCCCATTCGCTCCAACAAGATGATTGTGGATGTGAAGTATGCCGGCCTCAACTCGTTCGACTGGGGTAAGGTCCACCGATACGCACTCAACGTCAGCGAGAAGAAGATCGCGTTGGGCCACGAATTCGCGGGAGTGGTGGTGGATCTCGGACTGGGTTTGGCAACACTAGCGGGCCGTTACAAGGTAGGGCAGACTATTGTCGGCTGCGTGGACCCACTGTCACGCGACGGCTCTCTCTGCACCAGCATCCTCCTTGACCCAGCACGTGACGTTGTGGTGCCTGTGAGCGACGAGGTGTACAGCCAGGTGGCTGCGACTGACATTTTGTTGAGCGTCAGGAAGCAGGAGGAGTATCTGCTTGACGATGAGTCAGAAGCCGAAACGGCTGTCTCGGAGACCCCTCAGAACGCGGAGACTGCTCCAGAGACCGCGCCACCGGCCCGCCGTCCCGGCCAGTACCCCATTGATCCCGAAATGACCCCTCTCGCAAAGCTCGCTGCTTTTCCCGTGCTCTACTCGCGTGCTCGTCAGGCACTCGCCCATGTGGACGCTGCTCTCAGAAAGAACCGCACTGCTCGCATTTTGATCAACGGCGCAGACACAAACCTCGGGCTCACGCTTCTCCAAGTGTTGGCATCGTCACAGTACCTGTATCTTGAAACCCTACACTTGTTGTTAGTGGTCCGCGAGAGCCGGGCCGAGTATGTGCACACTATGGCGGAAAGCATCCTCCAGTTCGACCCTTCAAGAAAGCGTACGTTTCATGTGATTCCCTTTGATTTGTACAACGACGACATCATACACCCAGGCGAAAAGATTCCTGTGAACTACAAAAAGCCCGAGTTTTTTGCCAGCGATGTTTTGGACGCGCTATTCATCGAGGGGCCGATCTCACGGTCCAATGTCAACGACTACAAGCTCGATGCCATCATCGATATTTGTGGTGGGCTGCAATTCTTTCAGCGCCAGTCCCTCCGCTACGAGAAGCTCGACACGCTTGCACTTCCATTTTTGGAGAACTTCGCCACCGGTGAGAGCCTCGTGCTGTTGTTGAATGGAAAGACCAAAGAGCCGTTCCTCGTGAAGCTTTTGAAGCCAAAGGCCGCAGGCTCTGCATTTGTTTCTATGTGCCGTTATGGGCTCAAGGAGCCCAGCTACAGTGTTGAAACGCTCATGCGTGAGTCCAATGAGCTTGTGAGCCCTTGGAGCATGAAATGGTCCACTGGAATAGCCAACTCGTGGTTCAGCTCTTTCAATTACTATGAGCATGTGGAGCTCGAGCTGCTGGAGCAGTGGGTGCGCGATGGTCTTGACCTTTTGGCGGCAGGTGAGTTGAGATTCCGCATTGACGGGTTCGACGACTGGCGGAACAATTTCCGCCAAGTGGTGGCGAAATTGCGCCGTGAGGATATGAAGATGGTGCTCAAGGTAGAGGATTTCTAGGAGCAGAGTGGACTGCCAAGGTGAGATAATGAGCTGACGAGCCAGACAGCAACCAAAGTGAATGCATGAATATAGCGCAAGATGTAGTGACAACGAAGAACTATTGAGCTTGTTGTCAGGCTGAGTAGAGCCAAACTTTGGATGAGTCACAGGCTTCGGTGGGCTGCGCAAAAATGTATTTAAGTTCAAATATAGCTGTATATAGTACTAAGCTTACGGTGCAACTCTCTCTAGCATCTTTGGAGCCACCCTGCCAGCATCATCTCTCCCCACGGACCTGCCCAATTCGATGGCCCTGGTCCGGCGAAGGAAAGCAGATGCAAGTCTACCTCACAAGACGGGGATTGGCTCCAAAAATGGCAACTTATTCAACCATCAAACTCATTTTCGGGGCTTTCTGGTCCTAGGCCGTGTCCATCTATCATTGGGTGCAAATTCTTGGCCAGGGGTGGTCCCGAATAGGCGCGAAAACAGCCCAAACGGGCGGCGCACACGCCGAATGTGTGAGCAATGCCAAGCAACATGAGCCCTGTGCCCACTCCTGTAAACCCCAAGCAAAACAGACGCGTGCAGGAATGGCCCCAATGCGTAGGGTTCAAGATCGAAGTGCTCACCCCTTCGTGGAGCACTACGAGCGCTTTCTTACCGGGTGACTGCTGAGCCACCGAGTGCGCAATGACTTCGTCGTCCATGAGCGTACACGCGCTCATCGACAAGCTCTCGCTGGACGAGCGGCAGAGCAAGGGCCAGAGCACTCCTTCCCAGCCGGCCGATTCCTCCGGCCAGCGGGCTGCGCCAGCCAATGACCCCACGGCGGCAGCAGCCTCTTCTTTTGCATACGGCGCGGGTCATACCCAGTCACAGTCCCTTGCTGGAACACATCAGCACTCTGTGCCCCCCTTGAGTCAAGCCTCGGGTCCGCCTGGGGCCCCTAATTCACAGGGCCATCAGCATGGCCAATGGCCCCCGCCAATTCCGGGCCGTCAATTTGCTACATACCCAGTGCCTCACGATCCAAACAGAGAGCCTCGACAGATTCCAGAGACCCAGGTCCAGAATACAGAGCCCCAGGGCGAGAAGTTGTCTCCGGAACGGGGACGTGAATCTGAGGGCCAGATCGACCCCGGCCTCCTTGCACTTCTTGGGCCCTCCGTCACCTCGTTCCCCTTCTCAGAAGCTGCGTTTGTGGAGGCGCTCAAGCTACGGGCCGAACAGGAGCGCACAAAGCAAAACTACTACCGCCTCGAGACTGCGTCCAGGAATCTCCTGATCCTCAACGGCGCCATCTCCGCCCAGATTCCGCCCCACATGATCCCGGCGATGTGTGCGGGCAGTGAAGGGTCGGTTCCAGCCTCAGTGTCGGGGCCTTCGCTGGGCGACCCCTTGCGGTCTCCTCAGCGTCGCAGTCTGATCGCTCCCGATACGTTGAACGCCAGCCCAGTCCCCCCAATGCAGTACCGCTTCGGGGGCTCTCTCAGTACGGGCCCTAGCCCACAACTAACGCCAGGGCCGCTGATGGAGAACAAGCGGCCGCTGTCGCCTGCGAGAATTGGAGCTGCGTCCGTCGCAAACCTCGCCGCTCCCACCACCCCCTACCGACGCGACTCGCGCCGCTTTGCTCTGCACCACCGCCACTACTCGATGCCCACCGATACGCTGCGATCACCAGGCAAAGTCATCGACCTCAACCGTGTGGCCGAGAGCCAGCGTGCGAAACTGACGGCGCTGGGGCCTTCGGTGACACTGTCCGGTCTTTCGTCCCCGCGCGGAGGCACCTCACAGATTTACGTCAAACCTGCGCCGGCCCAGCCTTTGCAGCGTCAGACACGCCATGGGCACCAGCCATCGCAAGACTCGATGACTTCGTTGCAGCACGTGATCCAGTTCCACCACTGGAAGCCAGAGTATCCGGGGGCTCAGCCCCCCGGGGTGCTGGGAGCGGAAGGTTCGATGCACAAGCGCCACAAGTCTCGCAGTGACAACATGTCGATCGATTTGGGGCCCTCGGCAATCGGTAAGGGCCAGGAGGACGTGTCGATGGAGATGGAAAAGGAAGAGCGTGAAAGTAACAGGTACCCAAACATTTTGTCAGACCGGGAGTAGACACTGTCTTGGGGAAGATTTCCAAACAGCGAACGGAGGGTGCAGAAGATATGAGCAGGCTCCTCAAACCGTCTAGCTTTTGCACATATCTCTAGCCCATCCCTGGCGCCAGAGCTTGCAAACTCCCGCATCTCTGGTCCGGACACCTTACCTTGACACTCGCTTTGACATGGCGATAAGGATAACATTATAGAGCTGAGTCCCAGCGGGACTCGTTAATAGCATTGGAGAACTACATTCTGTCACTGTAGCGCGCCTAGCTGTAGGCTACTTCATTGGACTCTATAACAGCCCTTAGGGCCAGTAACCCTGGCAATTTGCTCTCCAGTGTCGAACTTGAGTTAAGTGGCACTTTAAGTGTCTGCAACCAGATGATCGCGATTTGCAAGGATGTATTGGTCAGACGAACCAGAGGAGTCCTGAGTTTGCGACGATTTATCTCTAGTGTCTCTACGAAGTGGGCAGTGCAACTAGGTGAACGCCAGGCGGCATTCAAGTTCTAGGGTTCACGGGATTCAGGGGTCAGAGCCACTCCGCAGGGGTCACCACAAAAAGGGCAGCGGAGCTTCTGACAGCCCACAGATCGAGGCCAGGCGTGCGTATCTGATCGGAGCCCGTACGTGGCGTGATACTCACAAGTGCTCGGGGCGAAATCGTGCCGCAGAGCCCCAAGTTCGCCCATAATCCCACCTCCTTGTCCTCTGGGGCATTACGACTCTGCCTCCTGTTGGGCCCCGTACATGTCGTCTGCCATGGCCTCGATTTCCGCGAGGGTTAGCGCCACGATACCGTCGTTCTCGATGTCGTCGGCAACATCCACCTCATCGTCACTATCATCACTATTCGGTGTCGCTTTCTCAAAAGCAATATCTTCCCGGCCCAACGCCCGGTAGGTGCGGCGGATATCCCGAGCTAAGAGCGCAATTTGTGCCTCACTTAGCCCATCACTGATGACCCACGCACAGAGGTCATCGAGCCACACCTTGCAGTACACGTAGTACACGTCGTGGTAGCGGAACAATTCACGGAGCGCTAGCAAGCTGCGCACCACGAGCCTTTTCCCGCCGCGGAGGTTGTAGTAGACATCGTCCCACACCTTGAGGGCAAGCTCGTAGTTGCGGTGCAACGGATAGCACAAGGAGCGGCGTATGCTGGTGATGGCCACAGCCTTGAGAAAATCGTCGCCGCTGGCTGCACTCGCAGCTCCCGCTATGTCAGCGTCCAAAAACGCAATTTGGGCACACAACTTGCCGATAGTCCATGCGCTCTCCACGCTGTGCTCCCCCTCCGTCTCCCGCATGTCAAAGTGGAACCCAAAGAGCACCGAGACTAAGAGCCCAAGTGCCTGCGTGCGGGCTTTTGCATCGAGAAGGTACGAGCGTCGTGGAAGATCGAGCATCTGCTGCTGCTCGGTTTTGGAGAATTCTACGGGCATGCACTGGGGCTCTGGGCCTGCTTCTTCCTTTTCTCCCTCCACCTTGCGGTACCACTTCATGAACGCCTTGGTGGTAGGAGACCTCCAGTCAAGAAGCTGCTGGAACTGCTTGTCGTCGTCTGGCGTGGGGTGTTTCTGCATTATGTAGTCGGCAGCATAGTACTCTGGGTCGAATTTGATGTTCTCCTTGATGAGGCGCTCTACGGTGCGATCGTGGGGTGCCGTCCGCTCAGGGTCCCCTAGCTCGTTGATATCATTACCATTCGACACAGACACCCCTATGATGTCCTTGTATGCTCCATTGAAGCCGTAGGTGTTCTCCGGTAGAAGCGAAGCACTGGGCACTTCCTGGGGGATCTCCCAGTCGAATCGGCGGCCCTCCTCTGCTGCCTCGAGAGTCTTGGCGGACAGTCCCTCGGTCTGAGCGTCCTTAGGATCCTTTTTCTCTCCCACCTCAGAATTATCCACGTCCAATTCTTCGACCAAAGGGCCGCTGTGACCCTTCTCTCCCTCATTCACCCGGGCAAGAAGCTTCGCGGTGAGGTCAAGGTCTGGAAAGAATTGGCCCCGCTCTGCCTTGGGGATTCGTATGCGTACGCTCTCGCTTTTGGAATCAAATTCCGCGTGTGCCCTCTCGTCGTCTATGCACGGGAATGGAAGCCGAAGCCGTAGGTAATAGGGCGCCATCGAGAAGATGAAGAGCTCATCTTGCACCACCATCTCGATCCCCTGGGCGCTGAACCGCACGTGGCTGATTTTGACGTCAATGTGAATGAACTCATCGTCCTGGGAGATGGAGAAGAATGGCGTGATCATGGCGGGAGTGAGCGCTAGAGACCAACGGTTCTAAGGCACTGGGTGACAGTGAAGAGGAGCCCCGGAGCCTGGTGTGCTTATGTGCAGTGAGTTCCGAGGGCGAGGGTGTCTGGTGGAAGAGCAGAGGATGGAAATGCAAGAAAGACCACTAAAGCTGAGACAAAAGACTTAGTATATAGTCTGCCAAAGAGATAATGCTGCATTGTGAAAGAAAAGCCTGGAAGGTTTTAGATTGCGGGCAACGACCTACTTGGTGGCCCCTACTTGAGGGCTCATTTCGCCTCAGTTTCGTCTCCATTTAGCGACATTTTAGCGCACCCTCGGAGCTCTGTCTTCTATTGTGCCCCACACGCAGCTCCTCATCTCAGATCATCACTTCCATGTCATCCCATGCCAGAGCATCTACCTCCAAGATGGTCTCCCGCATAGAATCAGAGGCGGGCGCTTTACCCAGCCCACTCTCAGGCGCTGCATCCGAAGTTTCAGCAGATGGGCCGGCTGCTGACGCCCCCGCGTCCACAACGAGCACATCCACCAAGACGCCAAAGCGACGGTTCATAGGACGCAAAGCTGGTGGGCCCACAGACCCACTGGCCTCTCCTGCTCCCGAGGGGACTCTTGTTACAGCCCCCCGGCGTTCAGTGCGGCGGATTTTGCACCAGATCCCCGACGACATTCTCCACGATACTGCGCTCAACGAGGCCATTGGCCTTTTGCCTTCCAACTACGACTTCGAGATCCACAAAACAGTTTGGAATATCCGGCGGGCCGGCGCTCATCGCGTGGCGCTCCAGATGCCGGAGGGTCTTCTCATCTACGCTCTTGTCATTTCCGATATCCTAGAGCAGTTCTGCCAGGTGGAGACGTTGGTAATGGGGGACGTGTCCTACGGCGCCTGCTGTATCGACGACTACACGGCACGGGCACTCGACTGCGATTTCGTGGTGCACTATGCCCACTCGTGCCTTGTTCCCGTGGACGTCACGGCCATCCGTGTGCTCTACGTCTTTGTGACCATTGCCATCGACGAGGCTCACCTCAAGGCCACGATCCAGCGGAACTTTACGCCGAGGACCAAGATTGCCGTTTTCGGGACTATTCAGTTCAACCCCGCCATCTACGCGGTGTCCGCAGCCCTAGAACGCGATCCTGAGCGGCCTGTGTTCCTCACGCCGCCCCAGTCACGGCCCCTACTGAAGGGAGAGGTGCTCGGGTGTACGCTGGCGCGCCTACTGTCAGCTGACTTCGACGCCATGCTCTACGTGGGCGACGGGAGATTCCACCTCGAGTCTGCGATGATCCACAACCCGCTGGTGCCGGCGTACCGCTACGATCCATACGCGCGGAAGTTGACCCGTGAATACTACGACCAGCAACAAATGCTGGCGGTACGAGCAGATGCCGTCGCCACCGCGCGCAAAGCGCGCCGGGTTGGGCTTATCTTGGGGGCTCTTGGTCGCCAGGGGAACTCTGCGACGTTGCAGATGCTCGAGGCAAAGCTCGTGGCCAGCGGCAGGCACGTGGTCAAGATCATCCTCTCGGAGATATTTCCCCAGAAGCTCGCCATGTTCGACGATATCGATGTATTCGTCCAGGTGGCGTGTCCGCGTCTTTCTATCGACTGGGGCTACGCGTTCACGCGCCCTTTGCTCACACCCTACGAGGCCATGGTGATGTTGGAACTCGACACTCCCTGGTCCGACGACTACTACCCCATGGACTACTACGCCCGTGATGGCTACGGGAGGGGTCAGATCCCAGACCATGCGGAGCTTGCGTCCCAGAGCCTGAGTAGAGCTTTGACCTGAGCATAGGCTTGCTAAATAAGAAATGGTGTTGGTATTGCATACTTTTCCAGCTTATTATAGATTTAACGCTACTCTTTTTGGACTTCAAGAGTGCTACAAGCTCTAGAGATATCTACATCTGTTTCTATATTGCGTTATGTAATTTGCTTTTGGTTGGTAGTAGTGGTTGCTTTTGCTGGAGATCAAAGATATGTTACAGTGATGGAGCTTCCGCAGTGACCGCTGCCCTTGAAGAGCGTGGCTCCTTGCAATGGTGTCTAGAAGGCTCGGTCGGTCGTCCAGTAGAATGAGTTCTCAATTGGCTTCTCACTTCACTTCCCAGCTGTCGCTCACTCTTACTCAAGAACTAGACGGCCCTTGAGCTCTTCATAGGGGCCCTCTACCCCTAACAATGTGGCGACTTCCATGTCAGTCCACGTCAAGAGTTTCTGGTGCAAGAACTGCTCACAAAGAAGGTCGAACTTGATGTAGAATTTGAGCAACAGGAGGGATGACTCAGTGACCACATCGTTGACCATAAGCGGAGAATTTATGCGAAGAAGCGCCTGCTGGACGTCGAGCAACGCCGTGGGCAAAAAGTCGTGGATTTTGTCGTTAGCTGCGGCAATGAGTTCGGCAGTGAAAAGCTTGTTCTCTGTAATGGGCTCATAGATAGAGACGTCGAAAAAATCGTCACTCAAGGGGCAGATCATGTTCACAACGTTCACGTAGTCGGTGAGACCACAACCTTCGTAGAGGCTGGCGGTCTGGAGCTCTGTGAGCTCGGAGGTGGTGGCAGTGAGCTGCTGGTGGAGCGCGACGACCTTCGGCGCAAGTGCAGCGACAGGAGCCACTTTAGAGAGCACCATGTCCAAGAAGTTGCCACGGAGAATAAGCTGGTCACGCTTGCTGAGGCTCTTACCAACCGAAGTGGAAAGATGAGACTCGAAGATGGCAATGGGCTCATCCACAAGAAGGGCCAAGAACTCGGCCGTATTTTCGGAGCTCAAGCCAAGAACCGAATCTTCGCTGGCAGCGTCCACGACCGGGAGCACGTCCCCGTAGAACTCCAGCACCCACTCTGGGGGCTGGAGATGAGCACTGACGTCCAACTGCGCCAGGTTGCTGTGGCGGATCGTCAAGAGACGCGAGCGCACCACAGAGGAGATTTTGGCGGTGGCGGCCTCACGGAGCTCCTCAAGCACCACGAGAAGATCTGGCTCCCGGGAGGATTCTGGCGCAGACTTTCCCTCTGCGGCCTCAGCATCCTGCGACTTTGCAGTTGTCTCCGGCTCCCGGAGTATCCGCTGCTTCCTGAAGATGAGAATATACAATCCCAAGACGTTGTGGATGGCGTGGAGAACTGAGAGTTTGTTCTCGATGGTGAGGATCTGGCTGATGCGCGAGCGCACTGGGCGACAGAGAGCGCGAAGAACTGAGGCCACAATACGCGCCACTATGGGCCGGAATGTGGCCGAGGAAACTGTGCCCTCATCTTCGCTCTTTTCCACGCGGAATATGTTCGCAATGGTCTCCTCTTCGTTGACTGCAACGGAGTGAACGTAGGCCAAAAGATCGCCCGTAAACCGCACCGGATCGTGCGCAGAGAGCGCAATGGGCCGGCCGCCCGTACTGGACACCGACGTTCGCCTGCCTCGCGTGGGTGCATTGCCCTTGTGTGGTGAGTGGCTTCCGTTGGCTGTGTCGCCACGGAGTTCGCCGTCGATCTGGTCCAAGAACTCCTGCACCACGAGCCGGGACCGCGACTCTGTGAAGCTGCCGATGATTCCGTTGAGGTACTGCGGTCGGGAGACCAAGTATCCGAGGCACAAGTGGAAGGTGTGGAGAGAATCTCGCGAGTGCAATGAGTACAAATTGTCAAAGGAGCGCACGCAGAAGCTGGAGATTCGGTCCATGGCCGTGGATGAGAGCGAGGACATTTTGGTCATGATCCGGAGCCCAAGTTTGGGGTTTTCCAGCGCCAAAAGCACTGACAGATTGGCATGGATGGTGTCTGCCTTGCGGAGAGCATCGAAAAAGTCGGCGTTGATGTCGCCCTGGACCAACACATGCTCCTCGTACTCGTTGAGGGTAAATTTGGCCCGAAATGCCGAGAGAAGCGCCTTCTGGAGGCCGAGGCTCTTCTTGCGAGCACTGAGCTCAGCGATCTGGTCGCTGAACTGAGCGGTGGCCGTGTGGTTGCGGTCCACGGTCTCTGTGATGGACCCGTAGAGGTCGTTGATCTGGGCCAATTTCTGATCGAGGACTGAGAGCGCCCGGATCACCGCCAGGTACTCGCGGAGTGCCTGGGTCTGGCTCCGAATGACTTCCGTCTCGATTTCGCTACGGAGCTCCTTTCGGGTCATGGACCCTACGATTCCGGGCTCCACCAACGCACTGCCGTCAAGATTCTTGCGGTCGAGCGCCGTAAAGATGTCGCGGGTCAAGGCGTCCAGCATCGGCGTGTTGAGCACACGCGAGAGCCTCGTAGAGAGTGTGCCCGCCCGGGGGTCGCTGGTACTCAGAGGCCCATGCCCGGCGGTTGAGCCTTGCAGCCTCTGAGCGGCAGCACCGCTCGTTGTTTCTGTCGGCTGTGTAGCTGGTGCACTCGTTGCCCCTAGTGCCTTCGTAGCTCCTGGTGCCTTCGTAGCCCCTGGCGCTTCTCCCGACTCTTCTTCCTGTAGCATCGCCAATGACATCGCCGCGTACTTCTCGGCGAGCTGGTTTGACTTCGACGCAGCATTCGGGTCATCACCAGCACTGGGCGCCAGGGCGTTGCTCTTCAAGAGACTGCGTGTCAAGTTGTTGAGCCCCGTGAACCGCCGGCCAATGGTCTCGATGTTCGCGCTGAGTGGGAGAGAAAGCGCAGGCTGCGGCTGCGGCAAGTCGCCTCCCTCTTGGTAAGAGTCGAAGTCGACGAAGTCCATGGGCAGTGAGAGCTATGGAGCGGGTGGGCTTGAGCAGCTGGTGCGGACGGTGAAGGAACTACGCGAGACAAGGCGCGAACGGGCGCGGGTCCCAGCCAGCGGCGAGGACATAGGCACCTGGCTCTGCTACAGCCTCTCCCAAATTGTAGACCAAAGTATGAGGCCCTGTGTCTTATTCCGCTCGTCAATTTCATGCCTCTGTCCTGATTTCAGGCCGCTTCTGTGTGAACACCCGCCAGTAAAGCCACGTTTCCGCTCAATGCTCGCTACGTGCCAGACTCCTACATCCATAGAACCCCACGTTTCCCTCCTACACGTCTTCATTGGATATCTCCTGTATCACTATAAAGCTACTTGAGACTCCAGTAGCCGCCAGCGGCACTCTGGATCTGTATTCACGCCTCTTCACGAAATCAAGTCGTGGATCTTGATGCTGATCCGGCGGTTCAAGTTCGGGGGCGGTCCTAAACCCGCCGCCTCCAAAATGTACGAAATGCCACTCGGAGCACGCGACAGCTCATGGAGGTTATCGGAACTTTCTTTGGGCTCGCGTGCCAGAATCTCCAGATCTGCACTCCCGGTGCGACGAAGCGACTGGAGACACCGAGACGCTGTCACAAGGTCCTCCATCTCGTGAGGGCTCGCCACAGACACCTGTGGGTGTGCCATGCCACTCACTGGCGGCGCACTTAGCGGAGCAGGACCCAGAGGTGAATACTCCGAGGAACTTGTCACCGATCTCAGCCGGCCCAGCGTCTGAGCCCAGCTACTGAAACCATGTGGGTCCTGAGGGAGGTGGTTGTACGACTTCTCCGATTGGATGTTGGGAAAAACAAAGACTGGGGGAGCACCCGAAGGTGGAAACCCAGCGCCTCCTGGCGCCTCTAAGCCTCTCCCATAGAAGCGTTGGGATCCGCTCGTGTACATCGGTCCCTGTAGGCGTTCATCAGTAGGCGATGGGAGCTGGTCCAACACCGAGCCGACAGAGCTCGCCGACCCAGGGGTCCAGAAGACTCCACTGGATGGGGTGTTCATCGAGGGGGTACTCGGAGGCGCCGCCGAATCCACAGGAACCGCGAGCGTCGGAAGTCTGGGCCGCATCGGTGTAGCGTTGGGAACAGAGCTCGGGACAGACCCCAGGTCCGCCACCACCAGCGCTCCCACTGACTCAAACGAGTCCCCATCCAAGCGTAACTTGCCAAAAGCAGGATCTGAGGGTGCCAAACACAATTCCGGGAAATCTGGACCAAATAACGGGACGAGCTCGTACCGGATATGGTAGCAGAAACGGCGTGCAATCATGCGGCACAACGCATAGGGGATCCATGTTCCCTGGATCTTTAAGAATCCCCCGCGGATGCGCTTAATGTGGTGCTGATATTCCTTTGGTGTTGTCTCTAAGAGCTTGACGATGTCGGCCTTGTGAGGCTTCGCCGGCTCATGCTGGGCTCCAACTCCAGAACTGGGACCTTTCTGCGCAGCCAAACCTTCTCCTGCTGCCTCTAGAGACGCCTTCCAGATCCCGGTGAGGTGTACAAAGCCAGTCTGGTAATCCCAGATGACCCACTGCCGGTGGATCGGGTACTCGTACACGGTCAAGAAGGTGCGGTCCGGGTCTATGGCCGAGGTAGAGTATTTTTTGACCTCGATCTTGGAGTAAATGTCTGCCACGGTTTGCCGCTTCTCCGGTGGAAGCTTCTCAGCAGCGCATGGGGCAATGGCAAACTTTATCTCGTGCGACGATGGTGCAGCGGCGTCGTGAGATTTCTTGTGAGTGTGGTGCAGGGAGCTCCCTGACTGGGTCCGGGAGGAAGTGGGCGTCTGTCGTTGGGTAGGGAGAGGTGTCGTGAACGATGAGGAAATGGTTGCACGGCTGGCGCCGTCTGTGAGCTCGCGTCTCACCTCGGGAAGAGACTTTGACACCTTGTGGCCCCTGTTGGGCTTGCTGTGGCCTCTCTGGTCAGAGGGCAGTATTGGGACAATTGGCGGAAGTGGCTGGGAAAGCAGGTGTTGCAACAGCTGTGAGTGATAGTGCAGGTGGTGGGGGTGTTGGGACTGGTGTCGCACGTGGAGCGACTGAGAAGGAGCCTGGCGATCCTGCGCCCTGTGATAGAACACATCGGTACCTTGGTCTGCAAAAGCCCTGGGGAACGAGGGGAGCAGCAGGGGTGGCCCACTGAAGGTATGAGCAGAACGCACGTGGCGGTGGTAGGTATCTGGGGTATCACCTGGATGGTAGTACGAATTGGGACCCGTAGGATGTGCTGCAAACCCGTTGCTCATTGCAATAGGCTCCTGGGTGAGTTCTGATGGTCGAGGAAGGAAAGGAGCAGGGGCGTCTGAAGGAAAGTTGGAGCGGGGCCTCGGATGGTCGCCAAGAGACCTACTGGCGTCGAAGGTTGCGGGACCATGGCCGCGATCCAACCCAAAGCTCCCAGAGCTGACGCTTCGATTGTGGTTCAGGGCACGGTGGGGGCTATAGAAGGGATTCATGGGGAGCGATTTGGGATGGTAAGATAGGTGGCAAACTGGCCAGAAGTTGTATGCTAGGGAGCTCAGAGGGCGGTTGAGACTCGTAGGTCGGTTCAGGGGGCCGCTGCTAGTGGCAAGCAGCGTGGTTGAGAGTGGCTGCTACTGGGGACGGTAGTTGCAATCACACACGCGGTAAAGTGGTTAGACTAAGTGGACTAATTGGACTAAGAGGGCAGAGCAGAAGAAAAAACACTGGGCAAGGTAGCGGCAAGACAGAGGCAATGAAGCAGCACCGCCTCTGGAAGTACACGCCGTAAATTTCAGGAGCTGCGCTTAATTAGCGCTTTGATCGAGGGATGAATCCGAGCCGAGACCAGTGAGGCGAGGCTAGGATCCGGGCTCAGTGGGGGCCTGTTTCGAGAGGGGGGCTTCGTTTGGGGCGACGTTGGGGCTGCATTGCCAGGGGGCGCGGATCGAGGGCCAGACGTAAATCTGAAGGTCGATCCGAAGCGCCGCAAAGTGCTCCGCAACGTCCGAACTGGTCCCCCCTCTTCCTTTTCCGCTCTGCAGCCCTGTGGCGATCCCTTCGCAGGGATCGTCTAGACCTTACATTGTCCTCCTGCACACCGCCTATCGGTCGCAATCTCCTCCCTGTCCATGTCCCAAGGCAACGGCTGCTCGATTGCTCGAGGGCTCCGTTGCCTTGCCTATCCCGCGGTCTAAAATATCGCAAGGCATCTCGTGTGCCCCGTCTGGATCCTGGGACTCTTTTCTGACCTTCCTTCTTTTGCAGAGGCAGTGTTGGCTATTGCTGCTGTCACTTGCTGCTCTCATCTGCCACCACCTGCTTTCATCTGCCGCCTACTGCTCTCGACTGCTGTCTATTGCCCTCCTCTATTGCCTATACTCATCTGCTGCCCCGCCACGCGCATAACTCAATAAATCCGCCCTTGTCTTGCTGCCCCTGGCACCACGTCGCTCTTATCACCGCTCCTTCGAGCTTCGTATTCTCCGCCCAATGCGGACAATTTTATCCGTCCTGCACTCCCACGATCCATGTCCCTCTCTTATCGCAGCCGTTAGTCGCTCGTAGCTCACTGCTGCCTTTTGCTTTTTCTCACTCCCCTTCCTCTTTCGTCTCTGAATGGCCCCTTGGTTGCTCAAAGGGCAACAATAAACGTCAAATGTTCCCGACAACGCCGGGCGACAACTATCCACTCTTCTACTTCAATTCTTCTGCAAACCTTCTCTCTCGTGCCCTGGCTTAGGCTAGAACGATTCCCATGCCCCACTTACACAATTCTACTACTCTATGCAATTCTACTATATACACAACTGCCCCACGGTCAATAACTAGTTTCTTCAACTTAACTCCTCTCTTCCCTCTTGATACCCATCTAAAGCTGAGCAGTATCACGCTAAAGGACGAAAGTCTAGACCTCTTGCAGGAACGAGTTTCGCACACACCAGACCTTCCCACCGTTTATGCAATTGACGAGCTCTAAAAAGAGCTTTGATTGAAGACCCTGTTTCGCAACAAATCTGCCAACTTGCGGGACCGTCCTAGCTCCTTCTGGTTCTATCGCCTCACGGATTGGGCTGAAGAACCGTTACGGTCACATGACCTGCACATGAACATATATGGATCACTCTCCCTTTCTCCCTTACCAACTCCTCTCCCAACAATGGCCTCAGAACCTCGGAATGTGGCACAACCGCCTTCAGGTTCCAACCCACACTCGGCGCCTCCCCCACCGAAGGCGCCCAACCCGCACGTAAGTCTTCCAACTCTCAGCCCTGCACCCCCTACCAGCTTTTTCTAACAACAGACCATCTTCTACCGTCAGTACTCGCGTGCCTTCGGTAAGGTTTTCGTGGTTTCCATCGGTGTCTACTACGCAATGGTAGGTCTCCGTGAGGTTCTCGACCGTGAGAACTGAGACTTATCAGTGTACAGATAATGTATTCATTTGGCCCTGCTACATTGGGCATGATCGACCCACTGATCCATATGGTCTTCATTCACTTCTCAGCATGGCTGCACCTTGATTTTTTTTGGTCATATTGCAGTGTGATGGAATTTGGGAGCCACCAGGTCTCACCTATCGAATGAATACCACGATTTGTTATGTCGGGCAGAGTGAATGAGCTACTGCGATGTCACTTAATATTTCACACGAGCATCCATAATGTGTAGTTCGGTCAGCGTCAAGAAGCACTTGGTCATTACTTTGTACCACATTGAAGCAAGGTCCGATGCTAGGCCTCCAGCTACTTACTTCAGGCGATGGGGCGATCGTGCCACCAGAGAATCATTCACGTTGGAACTCGCTCTGCCTTCCGGTGGCCTACACTATTTAGCTTTCGCCGCATTGCGGTTCAAATCTCTATGACTGTCTTTATTCTTTCTGCTCGCTCGCCTAAACGCTCACTCTACCCTTCAACTTATCAGCGACCGCATCCAAGAACTCGGTGGTCGTGACATAAGCCTCTCTGTCGGTTCTGCCACAAGCAATGGCCAAATCTTTGGTCATGATGCCATCTTCCTGAACTGTGTCCACTGTTGCCTTCTCCAAGGCGTGGGCAAAGTCCACGACTGCCGGAGTGTCATCCAAGCGTCCTCTTTGGGCAATGCCCCTCGACCAAGCAAAAATCAGAGCGATCGAGTTGGTAGAAGTTTCCTTGCCCTGCTGGTGTTGTCTGTAGTGTCTCGTGACGGTTCCATGGGCGGCCTCGGACTCGAAAGCCTTTCCATCTGGAGTCATAAGAACCGAGGTCATAAGACCTAAAGATCCGAAACCCTGTGCCACAATGTCGGACTGCACATCACCATCGTAGTTCTTCAACGCCATTATGTATCCACCTTTCGATTTAATCATCTGTGCGACCATATCGTCGATCAAGCGGTGCTCGTACCATAAGCCTTTGGCCTCAAACTCCGACTTGTACACGGTCTGATAAAGGTCCTCAAAAATGTCCTTGAACCTCCCATCGTAGCGCTTGAGAATGGTGTTCTTTGTAGACAAATACAAAGGTAAGCCCTTAGAGAGCGCCATCTTGAAGGAAGAGTGCGCAAACCCCACGATAGACTCGTCCGTGTTGTACATAGCCAACCCCACGCCGGGTGTCTTGTAGTCGTACACAGTTCTCGTCTCAGGGGCACTGCCATCAGCAGGAGTGAACACCAACTCGAGTTTTCCGGGGGCACTCACCACCAAATCGGTTGCCTTGTACTGGTCCCCGTGGGCATGTCTCCCGATGACAATGGGCTGCTCCCACCCGGGAATGAGCCGAGGCACCCTGGGAATAATAATCGACTCCCGGAACACTGTTCCGTTCAAGATGTTGCGGATAGTACCATTGGGCGACACCCACATCTTCTTCAAGCCGAATTCGCGTACCCGGGCTTCGTCAGGGGTAATAGTAGCACATTTAACACCGACGCCGTGCTCGAGAATAGCATGGGCAGCGTCCACGGTGATCTGGTCATCGGTAGCATCTCTTGATTGGATGCCCAAATCGTAATACTTGAGGTCGACATCCAAATAGGGGCCAACCAATTTGTCCTTGATACGTTGCCAGATGATTCTCGTCATCTCGTCCCCATCCAATTCGACGATGGGGTTCTGGACCTTAATCTTGGCGGCAGCTCTGGCGGAGCTGCTAAAGTAGCGGCCGGTGCGGAGGGAATGGGCGGTGGATCTAAGCATTTCTGGGGATCTTGGTGGTTGTGCCTTGGTCTGGAGAAAAGAACCACCCCCGCCAAACTTTTAATCGACGTTCGCACCAGTGAGTCAGGCCGGGCCGGTAGCGGCGTGAGGGGGTGGGGAAGAGTGAAGGACAAAACTTAGAAAGGTTGGTATTCACTTGTAATAAATGGAGTTGCAAAGAGAAGAGAGTCACATTGAGAAGTTCTATTTAGTTAAGCATTTGCTGGATTTTGCAAAGTTTTATATGCTTGTGAGTTTCGAATGCTTCTTGGTATAAGCGAATTGCATTTTGTAGCTGACAGATTATCCTCCATGAGCATTAGTGAAGCAAATGATAGAATCGACATCCCCCTTCACAAGGGTCTCTGGTTGAAAAAATTCTGTCTCTCATGTATCTGAAAAGAGGAATTTGTCCAAATGAGAGGTTGTGTCTGGTAAAGGCCAATAATTGCAGCCGGGGCCAAATCGAATTGCAAAATTAGTTATTGCGACGGTCCAATATCTACTATGCACTGCCGTAGCTCTCCCAATGCTTCGCCAAAAAACACCAAAATATCAGTCAATCCACACCAAAGGACTCCAGACTTTTCCGACAGAATCCTTCCTTTTCTGCTCTCATTGAACGCTGGCTGCTTCTAGTCCAACACTGGGCAGACTCTGCCCTTGGCATGTTCCTGCATATATCTATTTTGTGTAACTTGGGCGCTGTCTTGATGCCAATGCCTGGAGCTTCCCTGTGCCACTATTGCACCCGTAACCACAAGCTTCAAAGAAGCGTCCAAAACCCAGCGCCTGTTTCCTTACTTGCGCCTTGTACTCTCTGTGTTTTTAGAACCGGCCACAGCTTGGTCTGGATCTTTCACAGATCTGAATCTCTCGCCTCTGAATCCTCTTGCTCTTTGGCCCTGTACAGCTGTTGACACACGTCAACTGTCCAGAGTACCCCAAAAAACCACAGAAATCGGGCTTCAGCTCCCAGTACTTTCAAATTTTTCCACTATCATTTCCCTGCATTTCCTGTCTCGATGGACGGCGACACTTTCAATCCCGAGTACTACAAGTACCTCCTAACGTCATTAACGCTCAATTCTAGGGCCCTAATCACAGAGCTCACCACAGCTGCAGAAAAATCTACCGAACATGCCCCCGAAATTGTCGATTTAGTTGAAGACAGGATCCGAAAATGTCTCCCACAGCACAAGCTTTTTGCCATATACCTTCTAGATTCTATATGCAAAAACATCGGAAACCCCTACAACTTACTTTTTGGCGCTAAACTCTACAAAATCTTTACCGAATCGTATCTTGTGGTTACTGACACTCCCACACGACAAGATCTCATCAATTTGTTCAAGACATGGGCCTCGGCCCGTACGTCCGCGGGCATGAGTCTATTTCCAGCGGAAGTGCTCGGGCGCATCGAGCAGTTCATCATTAAGGCGACATCCATAGGGCAGCAGCAGCAGCATCAGCAATTTCAGGGGCAGGCACCACCACAGGGACAAGGTCAGCCACAATTTGTTCCTCAACTGCAAGCCCTTCCCATTGCCTCCCAGCCTCTTCCAAGTGCTCCCCAGGTTTTGCCTAGTGCGTCCCAGCCAGGCCCCACTCCTGACACACTTCTCCGAGAGGGGAATTATTTGCTCCAGTATATTATAGGGCTCAATTCAGAGCTAGACAAATGGAGCCGGTATTTGGGTGCCAATCCCGCGGAAAACGAAGCGAAGTTGCGTGACCTCTCCCTGTTCACCGTGGCCGCTGACAAGCTCCGCAACTCGCTTGTGCTGGAGATCAACCAGATTAGTGAGGCAGCTTTGGGGCGCAATCGCGCTGCTTTCGCTTCTAATGCCCAGAAATATTACGAGGAATTGGCTGCTTTTAGAGCACAGCTCGACGAGCAAACGGCGCTTCAGCGCCAATTCTTGAAGCGGCGTGGGCTCACTGGGGACAGCGTTGGTACTCCAGAGCCCGAGTCTTTGCGACAAACAGTGAGCGTGAACCCCAATCCAGATGTGCGTTTCTTTTCAAACTGGACGGTGAAGATCGATGAAGATGAGGAGATGGCCCGAATGGTGAGGGACTGGGGCAAGCCGGTTCGTTTCGGCGTGCACGTATTGCAACAGGAAGAACAATCATCTTTCCTGGAGCGTCCACGGTACACAGAGCCAGAGATCAGGAAGCCTTCAGAGACGCATGAACAATCAGCGGAGCCCCAAAGGGCCCCGACGCTATCGAGCGACGCTCAGATGTTGCTTGACTCGATTAACGAGTCGCCTGGACACAAGGACATTACAGGCGACGTTAAGCTTGGACGGCGCTTAGGTACTTCGGACGAGAACTTGACAGGACTCTCTCTTGGAAGTCCACTGAGTGGAGCTCCTGGAACTTCGGAAACTACTCCTGCCATCATACCCGGACCGGACGGATTCCGCTTAAACTTCCAGAGCTCATTCCTTATGAATTCAGACCACCCAGCAGATACTGGCCCTGAGCTTGAACTGCCACAGGTGGAAGCCGACTCCGACACCGAGATCGATGAGTTGTATCAGGCACCCAAAGTCACGGGGCAAGTCAATGGTACAGTACCGAGTAATATGCCACCATCGAGTCTTCGGAAGCGGCCTGGGGTGGATGGCGCTAAGAGGGTTTCCAAAAGGGTGCGTTTTAACGATGGCAACCTTGCACAGGTATGGAACGGAGACACGCCTTGGAACGAGGAGGATTAGTTTGGCCCCGAGCTTTGCATAGTGCTAGAGAATACACTGAACGTTCAATACCGTGAGTTGAAGTAGAGTAAGGAGTATGACTGTGTTGACGTCAGCCATGGCAAGGTATGGGTGGCTTGGCTTGCAGTGCCATTTGCTGGCCCGAAGTATGTCAGTGCTAGAGCTCAGGCAGTGCGAGAATACTACCCGTCTAAAATTCGGATGTAAGCAATCTCAAGGAAGCTGATGCATTGAACCGACTCTAATTTGTCAATCTGGGCTAAACCGTTGACTGGTCTTGACCCAGAGTTGGCGTCAGCGATGTACATTGGCAACAGTTGTATCTAGCTCGGAATTGACGCCTAGACCGCAACAGCAGTAACTTCGGGGCCCTATTCAATGGTAACCCTCAAGACGCAGCCATATGGTTTATACACCTAGGCACTTCCACTACATCAACTATTGCAGGCAATCGCTGAAGGCACCAAGACACACCAGGCAATTCATACCCCAGCTACAACTCATTCATAGCAATTTATTCACTAACTAATGCGTGCATAGGACACCGTGTATCGAGACGTATCCAGAACAGATTCATGGTCTAAGTCAGACCACCAGGTCTGTAACTTACTCGTCAAAGGAGCCAGCTTTCTTCAAGTGAATGTAAGTGGTTATGAAAGGGAAGGCAAAGAAAAATCCCATAACACCCCAGAAAGGAATGGCAAGAGGAATCTTTCTGTTCTTGACCTTGAAAGGAAGATTGGAGTAAAGACCTTCTTGAGGAGTACCGTAGATCTTGTTCATGCTTCTGGAAGAAGTTTGGAAGTTTCTGGCCAAACGCTGGGCTGGCACTCTAGTTCTGGAAAACATGCTGGTAGGAGGAATTGAACAGTGGGGGTAATGCTACAATGGCAAATTGTAGGACACTGAGGGAAGAGGGAAGTAGAAGGATGTTATTTTTCTCTTTGGGTCCTGGCGCTGGGGTGAGGGTGAGAAAAAATGCTGCGATCTTAACTGGCGCAATTTTGGCGAGATTTTCGTGTAAGCCCGCTACGATAGGTGCAATATACTGCCTTCTTAGCGGCAATCCGCTAGCTAAAGTAACACCACTTTTAGCCACCTCTCTGCAGGATCTTTTCAACCTGCCCATACAAAGTGAGATCTTTCCGCCTTTTATTAGGGCTCTAATTGGGCAATCGCGCTGGTGAACACACGACCGCCTTGCAAAATGAACTGATAAATAGTAATTAAACAGCACAAAACCAAATGGGTTTACCCCCATACACCCAGCATTGAGGGCGCAGTTACATCCCCACACCCGCACAAACACCACCAGTTTCGCACTGGTCTCACTCCTCAAAGAGTCGCTACAGATCCAAACAATTTCTCATTCTGCTCTTCTTTAACCCTCAGCATTTATACAAATTCACAATGGCTATTGCTCCAATTACCGGCACCTTAAGAAAGAAGATCATCACCGACATCACCGTTGGTTTTGGATGTGGTTTCGTTTTGGCCAACATCTGGTGGTACGGTCATCACAAGCCGTCTGTCGCCAGAAGAGAGGCTTTCTACGCCAAGTTGGCTGCTGAGAAGGAAGTTGAAGATTCGGCCTGAATGAGTGGACAGGTCATTCAGCGAGGTCTGAGCTTTTGCCACGCTTTTTATAGAGCGTGCCATGTGGCCGGCCACGGTGCCGTAAGGGAGACGGGCGATGTTGAAGAACAGAGCTGACCATAGAGCGCAATTTTCACTGCCCAAATACAATCAGCAATGGTAGTGCAAACTTCCCTTGTCTCCGCCTTACTTTGCTCCTCCTCATCCACTGGTGCTCTACATACAATTTCATTACTTCATAATATTACGAACGTTAGAACTAATGGACGGGAGCCTTGATTGTAGAATTGGCACAGAATCACTAATTTGCACAAAATTGTAATACTCTGCGACTGTTAATTACCCCACTGGTCAACACGACGAACTTTTTCTTTCTTTCGCTTGGTCTCAATGCATTGAGCCGCTGCTCTAGGTACCGCAAGCAGCTGATTTCACCGAAGGTGACGCCTCCGATCACCACCACCACTACGTAGTCAAACAGCTGCTCGGATGGTGGGAGAGACTGCAATTTCACTGTGCCATTGGTCCTCCTTTTCTTGTCGTCCAGCGTGTCGCATAAGTTCACGTCTAGAGTCTGCCCTGAGAACGAAGTGTCAAGTCCAAGTCCGTCCCAATTGGGCCGCCTCGACTGGTTGTTCACGGGCCGGTGAACAAGAAAGTCTCGCACATATAGCGCTTCCACTAGACGCACAAGCGGCGGCACGGTGGACGATGGGAGCGCAAATGTTGGCGTAGAATACTCGCTGGCGAGTGCGCTCTCCAGTGTTAAGTTTCCGATGGGTTTGCCCTGGGGCTGTTCTACCTCGGGATGCAAATTCCAGAATTTGTCAATAGACCCAAAGGTTGCACGCACACCTCGCTGGCCCGCCGTTATACCCAAAAGTGCCAAGTTGTGATATTGCTCATGTGTTTCAGTTCGTGCTCCACCACCAGTACGGCCTACCACGCCAGCTGAGGCCCCAGTACCTGAAGTTATTATGTCCGGTGTTTTCGATCGTCCTCCTAGAGACAAGGAAGCAAATGCAGCGCCAAAAAGCTCGCTGGTGGTTCCAGAGCTTTCGTGCACCAGAAGCACACGGTACCGCACCAATTTTTCCACCATGTACCGCAGCTGTAGTCCAAAATTCTGGACTAGCTCCTGGACAACCAGAGTGTAGTCGTGCTCCTTGATGCCATCGTTCACCACGGAAACGAGAACGAGCGCCAGCACGACCACCTCAAGCGATGAACCCGCCACGAGCATTTGATGGATTCCAGAAATGTGTGAACGGTAGTCAGAGTCAAAAAGATCGTTTTCAAACTCCAAAAGCAGCTCGTACTGGTCCACTCGAGAAAACGGACTGTCGGCGGGATTTCCTGTCATCTCTCCATATCGAATATAGTTCAATATAGACTCAGAGAGAGACGTGTGTTTCTTAACGAGCTCCTGTTGGGTCGTGAGCGGTCCAAGATTGCTCACAAGCTCTTTGACTGCTGCTAATGAAGAATCTCCATCACCAAGGAGAAGGTTGCGTTTCTGGAATTCTGCTTGTATCTGCTTGGCCAATTGGTTCAACTTGAGCCCAATGGATGAGAAGTTGAGGTGCTTTAGTGCTGAAAATAATGAATCGCCCACATTCAAACCTTGGGAGCCTAGCAGGCTTTGCTGAGAGAATTTCTGTGCTGTCCGCCCGAGCTCTAGCCCAAACATGTCGTCAAGCACACCCTGGTACGTAAGCTGAGTGCACATCGGCGCGAGCCAGTCGAGATTTCGCTCCAAGATCACAAGGTCAGTATTTCCCTGAACCTTCGAACTGTAGAATTGTCGCTCCAAAGGAGACAACAGCAGCTCAAGGAAGTCTGGGAGCGTTTCATGGCGGACAATGTTGGCGAACAACGCAGCATGGTCTCCCTTGGCGTAGATGTTGCGCAACTTGAACATTCGACCGGTTCCTGTAAATTGAGGCGACAGTTGCACAAGCTGGACCAAGGCATTGGCAAGGTGTGAGATCTGCTCTAGTGGCTGTAGCATGTAGGACTCGAGGCCACCATAGGGCATCTCCAATGATGCTACAGCTGCCCCAGCAGCTTCATCCGAGTCAATTATCACTGGGTACACCCTCCAGTCGTAGAGCTTCAACGAGGACGTGACTTTGAGGAACAGAGCCTTTGCTTTCAGCGGCGACCCAGAGCCATGGCCCGCAGTGTTTTCGCCGCCTGCTATGGCCTCAAACTCTAAGCTGCCACCAAACTGCTGGTTGATTTCGTAAGTTGTAGCCCTACTCAAGTTCTCCACCACTAGATACACCTTGAACTGTGGTGGTAGATGGTGTACCAAGGCGTAGACCTGACGTAGCGAGCTATCACTGGCGCGGATGATCACCACAAGGCCCTCGAAATCACCCACTGCGGACCTCCACTCGTCCAATTTTCCCAATTCCACGTACTTATCAAACTTTCCAAGCTCCTTCAACCGCAGAAAAGGCGTCAAAAAGTCCACGAGTCGAGATATCGCCTGGTCCATCACCAAGAGGTTGTTGCTGGTGTAGATTCCCGTCAGAAGGAGCGCCACAAGGTTGTCGACCGACTGGCGGTTCACACGCGAGAGGTCAAACCCCAGGCTTCCGCTGGCACCCTCTGCTGTACTAGAAGGGGTCATACAGGCGGTATCGAGCTGGGGGGTGAGTCTTTGGGGTGATAGCGCGTTAGACCAGTTGGGTACAGGCCCTGCTGGAACCCTAGCGCGCGCTGGAGTGCCAGCGTGTGGCCCAGACATAACGACCAAGGTCACCATGTCCCTGAGCTGTCTAACATTCTGAAGAGCTTGTGCTTTCTTCTCCAAATTACCTGGTCACTCCATCAGGCCCCACATGCCACCTTTTGAGAGCCTGTTGCTAGGGGCTCTCCTCACTCGGCCATTGTGACCCCAGATTACACTTGCTACTCTCGTTCTCTATTGTCCTTCTACTATAGCTCCGACTCTCTACTAGAGCTTTGACTTCTCTGGCTCTGGCTCAAACTGCACCTTCAGGGCAAAGTCTCCAAGTCTGACAGCTCCCTCCTGCACTATGGAGATGACGTGTTTGCCGGCCCTGTTGTACATCTCTCCCTCTAGCAACACTCTATCGTTGACGAATCGCACGGCATTGAAGCCAAAGCCCATCCAATCGCATGGATCAAAGTCGTCATCATGAAAGTACATCACATGGTCGAGCGACAACGAGCGGTAGTGGGTGGACTGGCCGAGGTCCAAGTTGGGGATACGAAGGATCCTGGCCAAACGAGTCAAGAAGAGCGAGTCCGAAAGGTATGCGGCCCCAGCGTACTTGAACTCGTCGGTAACTTGCTGCTTGGGCGCGTCCAGGACGCCCCATCTCACGTAGAAGGCAAGCTGTCTCTCGGTGAAGGGCTCCTTCGCCTCGGCTGCTGTGAGCTGCAAATCGGACATTTCCGGCGGAAGTTTGTGCACGAACTGTCTCCGATCTACTCTTGGGTTCAGCGGGAGAGCCCCCGGATCTTTATGTTTTGTAAGCCATTCAGGATACGGCCTGCCGAACAGGAAGGGCTTCGCTACGGCCCTCGCAAAAAGCTCGTCCTCTTCGTCCTCAGTGAGCGGCTCTTTCTGGCTCTTTTTGGCCTTAGCATATGCCCGGTACTCGTCGTAGTTCTTCTGCTGCTTCCTATGCGAATTCTTGGTGGTCAATGAGATGTTGGCCACATACTTCACCTCTCCGCTCTGCAGCGCCTTGACCACTCGGTTGCAGAACGATTTGCCTTCGCTGATGTGGTCAACTTCCCATATGAAAGGCTCATGAGCTGAGCCAGTTTTGACAAAGTACGAATGGAGGGAGTGGGGCACAAACCCTGGCCCTGCGCTTCTTATAGCGACCAAAAGCGCCTGGCCCGCGAGGTTTCCTCCGTACACACTTGAGACGTTGGGATGAGGAGTGGTGAGATTGTGCTTTGATCTGAAAACATTCTCGGAGATTTGCTCCACCTCTAGTGGTTCCTGAAGCTCCATGCTGTGCTGAAAAGAGCAAAAGCAGGTTGGAAGAGGAGCAGAACGTGGGAGAAGAGGCTATATAAGCGTACAACGGCGCGAGGATCGCTAATCGGCACGTCCTGGCACTGACTCGGCACGGTGCTGGCGCTAGCTTCCCCAGGCTTCCCCACTGACCGTTGTGGGGTAGCGATCCGCGGCTAGTTGGGGTCGGCTCGAGCGGCGCGCGAACTCAGACTCCCAGAGCTAGTCCCATGAAAAACAGCTACGGCTCCCTGCGCTAAAAGCGTCGAATTACTGTCTTGTGATTACTTAATGCATTAGAGAATACTTGAATATTCGATAAATAGCGAACAGCGTCACATGGAGCCTGTTCTCACGTGCTTGGTCCCAGCTGGTCATCAGCGCCAGGTCTTCGCGCCTGTGAAATTTAATCCTCCCTTTCGCAGCCATCAGAGCTTCGTCCTGGAGTGCTTGGGGATGCGCTTGATCAATTCGTTCGAAAAATAAACCAAACCCTCTTGAATAATCGTGGCCACCAACGTACCGTCTAAGCGGTATGCATGGCAGTAGCACAATAAACGATCGTTCAGAAACCGCGGGAACGAGTAGTCCAAGAACATCCAGGTCGAGGGATCAAAATCAGTGTCGTGGAAGTACACTGAATGGTCCAAACTTACCCGGAAAAACTGAAGGTTTTTAAACGAATAGGGCAAACCAAGCGTTCTGATCACGGCAGAAAGGAAGAAATTGTCAGATGCAAACGCCAAGTGGATGAATTTGGTCTTCAACGGGTCCTTGGCTAACTTCAAGTCATCGTTGACTTTGAAGAAAACCCCATACACTCTATCTCCGACCGGCTTCTTCTCAGCAGAGCCTGTGAGACGAAGATTGGCAAACTCTGGAAGAAAGATGTGCAGGAGATTGCCATTGGTGTGCTCAAGAGCTGGGAGCTTATCCAACTGGTCCTTGTATCTATCAAGGAACTTGAAAGGCGAGGTCTGGAACTCGTAGGGAATTGCTACTTTTCCGGTAGTATCGTTTTTGAAATCCTCTACTTTCGATTCCATGCTGTTTTTTCTTGTGAACGAGATAATCATTGTGTAGCACAAGACGTTGGTGTCGGACTGGTAGCAATTGACCAGTCTGTTAGCAAAATTTCTGCCGTCGTTATTTATCTGAACTTCGTATCTCATGGGGGTTTTAACGCTTCCAGCTTTCACAAAATAGGAGTGGAACGAGTGGGGAGTGAAGCCAGGAGCCTTGACAGTGGCCCAGGCGGCCATCATTGCTTGACTAACAAATTCACCACCATATGTGCCCCTGGCACCCTCCATAAACGACTCTAGCGGGTGCTTCCCCTGGTACACATTTTCGCTGAGCTGTATAAGCTCAAATTTGTTCTCCAAGTGGGAAGAATCAGGCGATCTTTCGAGTTCCATGATGGCTGTGGAGAGACGGGCTGAGCGAGACGGGACGAAGGATGAAATAAGACGAAAAAACTGGAATGCTGCGGAACAACCAATAAAAACGTAGTAAGGGTCCACTATCCTAGCTTATATTTGGCCTTTCTTATAGCCTCCACAGTCTTCGTGGGGTCTCAAAAGCGGACCGAGGGATACGATCCTCGGATAGTAGCCAGCGCCCGCAGTGGGGTCGCGGCTTTTAAAGTGCTGAGCCGGCTCGCGAGCTCTGGACCCTAATGGCTAGCGACCACCTCCGACCACATGCGCTCTATGTAGGGCCCCGCCTCGGGGCCGGAGTTGCTATCACAAGAGATCGAATGTCAGCTGCGGTATGCAGATCTGGGCCACGCGAGAGCACTGCTGAAGTGCAATAGTCAGATCCACTCCTGCTGTTTCTAGCTACCCGTTATCTGTAATATCTCTATATTGCTCTATAAAATACCTATCCGGCTCTTTGCCTATCCGAGCACTGGAGCCATCACCAATATGCAACCATTACAATTTCGCCTTTAGTTCGTGATTCCCATGAAAGAGAACCAAACCCTCCTGTACAATGCTGGCAAATAGTTTGCCCTTCTCGTTGTAGTAGGACCCGTGAAGGAGCACTCTGTTATTGGAAAAACGCGGTGCCTTGAAGGACAAGAACGACCACTCGGTGGGGTCGAAATTATCGTCGTGGAAGTAGACGCTATGGTCAAGTGACACCGAGAAAAAATGCTCCCCTTTGCCGCCGCTACTCAAACCCTTTTTAATGGGAAGATGAAGGATTCTCGAGAGCGAAGACAAGTAAAGCGAATCAGAAATGACACCGAAACCAGCGTACTTCAACTTGTTCCGTACCTGGGGGTCCTGGTGGTGGTTCACCGTTACGTCGTCCACCCGCACCCAGAACGAAAGATCTCTCTCGGCAGCACTTCTGGCCAACTCTTCCTTGGCACTGAGATGCGGCTTGAAGAACTCGGGCGAGAATTTGTGCTGCAACATCTTGCCGTGATCGTGTTCCTTGGTGGCCTCAAGGTCCCTGTTGCGGTACCGCGAGAAAGATTCTGGAGGAGATGGCTGGTACTCGAACGGGGACGGCTTCGAAGGATCCTTCGCGTGAATCTCAGCTGCTGCCAGGACCGAATTGCGCTTTGTTAACGACACCATCACCATGTAGATGGTCTGGCCACGCTGGGTCACACGAATAAAGCGGTTGCAAAAAGTGGTACCGTCATTGACTTTCTCGACCTCATACTGGCACGGAATGGAAGTATCCCCAGCTTTGACAAAATATGAGTGTAGAGAGTGGGGCGTGAACCCTTGGGGTACAGTTTCGATTGCAACCAAAAGCGCCTGGCCACACAAATTGCCGCCAAAGACACCGCGCGAGTTGGGCGACGGCTTATGGAGTGGGGCCGTGCCTTCGTACTTGAGATTGCCGATCTTTCGAACGTCGTAGGTGTTTTTAAGTTTCGACGGTGAAACCGTGTATTGATCGAGATCTGGCATTATGGTGCAGATTGGGGCAGTGTATTCCTTTGAGGCAACTGAGTTGGCGCTAAGCTAGGGGAGTCCGCGCTAGTGACTCGCTAATTTGCAACAAATGAGCTAGCTCACAGACCGTATCTCCTTAAGATTGTGTTACCGGAAAATTGATCTACTCGAATCAAACAACTCAGCTCTGCAAAAAACTGCTCTATTTCTGTTTTATTCCATCTCTATCTTGCTGTTCATTCCTATTTATATAATGCTCTTCCATCCTCGGCTTGCTCAACATTTCTGCGTAACGGTAGATCCATGTGCCGATGGGCTCCTGCACACAACTCGTTTCCCAAAGCGAGGCTTTCCGAGACACCTAGGGCCCAATTTCGGCCCCAATTTCTCCTCCCCTCTTCCGCGGCTATGTAGCGGAGACCCAAAACCCACTGAGCCCACCATTACACAGAGCGCAGAATTGCCCAACTGCCTCACTTGTGGGAGTTGAGCGTGGACTTTCGGTGACAGCTCGGTGGCTGCCATCACTCCGGTCCCCTCTTCTTATCAGTGCGAATCACATGAGGGTGGAAAGCCACAAGACAGAGCTCTAGGCCCGCCATAGAAACGTGAAATTCGCTGCCAGAATCACCAATAGGTAAATAGGCCCAATTGGGAAAACTCGTACTTTTGCTTCAACGTTGCAACGCTATAACTTCTCTGCCACGGGCTTGGTGAAGATGGTAAGGCCCTCTTGGATGATGGTGGCAACACAGCGGCCCGTGGGTGAGAAGAAGTAGCCGCGCATAAGACTGCGCCCATTGCCGGAATATTTCATCTGGTAGCTGAAGGTGAGCCAGTCAGAGACCACATCAAAGGCATTCTCATCGTCACAGTGAAAGTAGATGTGGTGGTCCAAGGACATGGCCTGGTAATGGAATAAATGGATGATATTCATGGACTGACCCATCAACATCAACGCATCCTTGCTCTCGTCAAACTCCTCTTCTTCTTGGAGCTCGGTTGGGTTCCACGGCAAGTGAAGGATCCGCGCCAAGGTGGTCAAGAGAGCAGAGTCAGAAAGACATGCCAAGCCCACGTAGTTAAATTTGGGTTGGGCCATGGGTGTAGGGTGATCGAGGCCACTGAAAAGAGTTACCCAGCGCTCGGTTTCGGGCTGCTGCTCTTCCTCAGGACAGACCCTGAAATCGGTGAGCTCCTCCGAGTATGCGTTACGCACATAGTCCGTGTGGCGAATCACCGTGAGGTTCTCAGGATTGGGGTACTTGTGGTGGAGAGGTGGCACCGGAGGCTGGAACTCGGACTCGGACTCAGCCTTGAAGCCTCGTCTGCGTAGCGACGCAATCAACGTGTACATCACCACAACCTTGCCCGTGCGCTTGTGCTTCTGGGTCAATTTGATGAGTCTCCGGGCGTAATTGTTGCCATCGCTGAGCTTTGTCACCTCATACCGACACACCTGGTCCGGCCGCGTGGGCCCTATGAAGTGCGAGTGGATCGAGTGGATCACGTACCCAGGGGCGGACTCCATAGCGACAAGCACCGTCTGCGCACAAACGTTGCCTCCGTAGACCCCACGGGCTCCTTGCATGGGAAGTCGCAAGGGGTGAGCCCCTTCGTAGGTATTTTCATCGATTTTTATCACCCGGAACGCCTCTTCAAACAGGTGCTCTACAGACATTCTCGTAGTACCAAATGTGGGGAAGTAAATTAGGCCGGTTGTAGGTGGGCTGTGGTATGGGCTCTGGAACAAGGGTGAATCTCACAAACAGTTGTCAATCGCTGAGGCCTTAGATGATATAGGCCTTTGGCAACATGGCAGGAGATGCTCGCTATATATCGACCCCACACGAGAGCAAGCACAACTCATGTGAATATGGCGTACGTGGGCCAAAGAGCACTCGCCGCGCGTGCATTGCCGCTAAGACACCACGAGCGCCCAGGGTAGAGGGGACGAGACATCTGGTCACACACCCCACAGCGGCCACATCGCTTATCCAGTTGCCCCTATATTGTGACCCCACCTCGATCTAAGTACTACCTGGCACTCTGACACCCCTGCTTCGTCCCTCCATGCCATTATATATAGAGCCCCACAGATCGTCGTGTACTGCATATAACAATCACATACTCGCCGTTTCAGCATCGGCTCTATGTTGGAGCCGATCCCGCCGATGGTGGGGACGGTAACAGATCTCGTGTGCATAACGCCGATAGATGTCCGTAATGGCCAAGAGTATGGGGCAATCCCATTCCTGAGTCACACATGCTGAATGTTGTAATTTACATTGCAAGAGGTTAAATACAATGGGTCTACCGAGGCGTAAGTATTAAATAAATAGAGCCAAGGAAAAGAAAAATGAATCGTAAAGCTGTTAAGATTTAGTCCTGCTCTGATTCTAGCCATCTTTCTGTATGAAACAGAAGATCTGAGCCAACCTCGTTTAGATACAACGGGGAGGCCGCCCCTGACGTATAAAAGGCTCACTCTTCATTCTCTATCTGAGTAGTCCACATCGATGCCATACACGCTTCTGAATTTGCTAGATATCTCAGAGGCTTCCTCTGGGGTATAGATCTTCGGGTGTGGCAAGTGCCGGAGAGGTTGAGAATACGACAAAGAGATCAGAGACGCCTGCGGCTGTCCTGGGCCCAGAACTTGAACTGGTGCCACAGGGGCGATGGTCGAAGGCCGCAAATAGCCGCGAGACTTCACGTAGCGCGGCTTCTGAATCTCGGGCTTTGGCTCCAGGCGCCCCACGGCCCCAAGTTCAACGTCATCCTCCGTAAGTGGCTCATACACTTCGTCAAGCCCAAGAGATATCCGCTGTCTGTTCGAGAGCGGGAGATCCAAGCACTGGTCCTGTTTCCTCACCAAGTGGTAGACTGCCCACAATATGTTGCACACAAAAAGCACGTAGAGACCACGCCACAACATCGCCAGGACAAGCAGAACGTAGGAAGTGAATCCCTTGCTCCCGGGAGCGGATGTAGCTCCCACTGAGAGCGCAACTCCGGCCCTGTATGCGTAGGGGTTCTGGAACGGGAGCAGGTGCAGCTCGTACAACGCGCGAAAATACAGCGCAATTGAGGCTGCAAGCCGAAGCGCCACGAGGGCTCCAACGCTCACCGCCAACCGCTGCGATTCACGTTCCTTATTCACCTGGCGGCCAAGCGCCTCTCGTACCACGGGGCTGACCCAGTTGCCCGTAGGTCCCGTAGGTTCCGGATCGACTTCTTCATCGACGGGTTCGCCCTGGTCAAGCGTTTGGTACGCCGAGCGTCGTAAATTCGGTCCTGGACCGCTGGCGGCGACAATGGGCGTGGGCCTCTCGATGCTCTGGTCGATGGTCTCTGGCATGTGCAACCACGGGGCACCAGGTTTCTCAGCCCGGCCTGGGTGATACGTAGGTGGCAAAAACGCGGTTATTCCCGACTGCATCAGCGAGGGAGGGCGGTAGTACACCGGCTCCCTGACTGGGACTTTGGAGCCATCGGACAGTTCCAAGGCATTCTGCTTCGCCATCTGGAGCTTCGTCTGGTGAAGGCGAAACGCCACCTCGCTCATAGCAAGACCCTGGTCTGCTGGCTGGGGCTGCTGTTCCGTGTTAAGCGCCGCTCGGATGGCAGAGCTCGCGGGAGTGTCAGCGAACTGGAGTTTTGGTTCCTGCCCGTGCACGTGGTCCCGACCCCTAGCCGAAAATCGCTCAAAAAGGGTGTGAGGATGGCTCTGGTTTCTATAGGGCTGCGTACTTCTGGAAAGCTCAAAGACGTTAGGAGCTGTGGAGTGTCCTGTGAGTATTGAGTGCTGTGTGTCTATGGCGTGGTCTCTCAGGGTACTACTATAGGCATCCCCAGCCGAATCGTTCCCAAGAGGCAATTTTTTCCAGCTCGACGCCCAGGATGCTCCCCTGGGCGTGCTCTCCGCCTCCCGAGTGTCGAAAACGTCCCGTCGCCGCTGCGTCTCCAGGCGCTCTGTCTTCAGGCCCCAGACGTCGGGGATTGCGTTGTTCGGAAGCCGCTTCAACGGCGTCATAAATTCGCCAAGCGTCGAGTCGTTTCCTATAAACGAGTCGTTTACCATAGCGAGATTTTCCGAATCTTTATGGTCAAATGGTTCAGGCGATGATCGTCTGGGAACAACATTGGACGGTACACTGGTGGCGCCTGTGTATGTGATGTAGACCTGTATATTACCCTATTCCTGTAGCTTGCTGATGTCTGCCACTATTGCAGCCGATGGCCTTCCGTGCGCACACTGGAAGGGCATATGGCACTCACCCAACGCCGAGACCATGTGGAGCATCTCGGCGGTGGTTAAGATGGTGCCGAATTTTATGGCTGCGCGACACGACTTAGCATTTACAATTTCCAATAAAAAATTGGGGATGTTCGCCACGCTGTCGGCCCAAAGAGAGCCAGGGACTCGCGCCGCCTTCGAGTGCGACCGAAGGTCGTAGGCGTGCCGTAGGAGGGGGGCCCTGAGTCTCTGAAAGTCATTTTTTTCAATGAGAAGAGCTGGGAGGTGGGTAAAAAGTAGGACTCTGGGTATAGAAAGGGTGGATTCTGGGCCTGAAGGCAATTTGAGGCCGCCATTCAATGGCCACACTGAGCCCTCTTCCGCATTAGCCCTAAAGTCCCAAGGACCGCTCGATGCTCCCATTTTCCCCGTAGTCTCCCCAATATCTCTCTGCCTAAACTTCACACCCCACATCTCAAAGTTGGCGCGATATCCTTCCATGAGCTCACACTCCTGCGCCAAAAACTCAAGGCCAAATGGCTCCACTGGCACACAGAGATCAACATAGGGCGAACGCACGTCGTCAACAAGCTGCTGGAGCAACTGCTCAACTCTCACTCGCTCGTCGCACGCGTGCTGGTCAATGGCCACAAGTCTGTGTCGGGATGTGCCAAGAATGAACTTGCTGTCCCACTGCCGGAGAATGCGAAAATCCCTGAGGTCGTTCCTCGAAAGAGCAGACGCAGAAGAACTTAGCCCTTTGCTACGTTCTGAGCATAAGTGAAGGCGTCCGGGAGAGTCCGGGAGGTCGAGCTGATCTGCGCTGTCCGGCCCATTTTCGTCTAAAGCACTCTGACGCCGGAAAATCGGCTCACACAACAGACGACTCTCTGCCCCTCCCAGTTCTGGATCTGCTACCCCCTTTCTTCGCTTTGTAGGGCTGTCAATTTCGAGGTCCCTCTGACCCTTCAAGAGCAGATGGGACCAATGTGGGGAGCTCAAAGTTGTTGAGCTCTCGGAAACGCTCGGGGAAGTTAATGCGTCGCCAGTACGTACGAAGTAAGGCGACCTAGGGGAGTAAGGTGACCCTAAGACTTTGGGAGACTTCGCAAACTTTGGAATAGCTTTAGTCGGTGTCACAACAAACCTTGAGCTCATTGGAAACTTCAGAGGCGACTCTGCCTTGTAGCTTTCCACCACGCCCAAAATCATCTTTGCAATGACATCGTGATGTTTTGCAACCCTTGCTTCTTCAATAACTCTTGATAAAGGTTCTCCAAGCAGCAGAGCTAAAGTTTTATTCTCTGTAGCCTCTCTTTCTCGAACCGATACAACCCACAGCGGTCTGTGGTGGGTCAGAGGCTCTGACGTGTAGGGCTCCCTCCGCGCAATGGCTCTGGCAATATCTCGCACTGCACTCCTCTCCAATACCACCTCCCTCCCGTTAAAAAACACGAGCTGGCGTCGCCTACCCATACAATGCCCCACGAGGCCCTCTAGGGTGTAGCTGCGGAAACGAGCCGTCACAGGTTCCATGCGCTCGGAGTCATACACTGCCCTGAAATTTGCTGCCAAATCTAGAACACCTCCAGTTTTGACAACGGTCGCAAGCTGCCGTGTGTCGTGGTCCACCCTGTGGAGGTGGAGGTTCACGGGCAGCACCACCAAGAACTCAAAGACCACATCGCGAAGCTCCTCCATGACCCGGTGCACGGGCAAACTGTCAATGTAGTGGCGCCGGGGAGGCATAGCTGCAAATAAATTCGAGACAATGACGGTGGTGGTGTAGCCATTGGGGTGCGAGAAGTGCTCGTTCGGCAAGGGAGTAGCAGCCTCCCAGGCCGTGCACTCGCGACGGCCATCTATGCACCGGAGAATATTCGGTGTCCTAGGGAGCCCAGGAGATCTGATTTCAGACTTCTGTGCCTTCTGGTTGCTCTTGGGTTCCACAGGCGACGAGATCATCGTCAAGCTCGCGATTTGCAGCATCCAGTGCAAGGAGCACCCACGCGAGCCAAAGGTTTGCGAGTGGATACCCTTGGACGAATAATGCTCAAGCGCAACTTTGGGTAACTCCAGGGCACTAATTCCAGCCCCATTGTCAGACACCAGCACGCTGAGGGCCCGTAGATCCACGGAGGCAGAGACCAAGCTGGCCCCAGCGTCCGCACTGTTGCGGAGAAGCTCCCTGAGGACCTCACCAATGGAGGTTATCTGGGCCAGAGAGTCAACATGAGACGCCACCGGGCTGTGAAGCTTGCGAATGGACATTTCTGCTAGTGTTCCGGGATGAGATTGGCCCTGAGCTTGTGGTGGCACACGTTTTGGAGAACCAGCACCTCAGCAACTCCTGGTCCTCAGCCACTGTGGTCTCCAGCCACTTCTGCAATTTTAATGGTCCGCAGCTCCGTAGCGGTTCGCTAGCAGTGTATTGCAGGTAGGTATTGGCAGTTTTGGAGCTACTTGGCCTTTCATTACAGAGCTGAGAAAGTCTGGAGAGCCCTTCACGTGCGCTGAAAGCGTTATCTCCTGTACGCTGCACTTTCCCAAGCTCTTAGCCTCCATCACCAGTGACTCCCACGGCGCCCCTACCAATTGACAAAAAACCTGCTGGCTGGTCCTCTTCTGGAAGTGACACCTCCTGTTGTGGCGGAATTTTTACTCTGCGCCAGCATCAGGAGCCTGCCATCGGCTACTCACTACCATAGCTGGCAGTGCCACCCATTTACTACGCCATGAGTTGGTCAGACACTCAGAATCGCCGGCTTTTGCTGTATCTTGAGCGCTACCAGCATGTTGACAGTCTAGAAGAGCTTTTTCAGGTGGTGGATTGGGACTACCTCCAAGAAACACTCAACACCACGGATGTGGCGGCTCTCTCGCATAAAGTGGAAGAGCTCTATGACGAGACCAAGACTGCCACCTACACGCAGCCGATTTTCCTTGATCTGGAACTTGAGGATGTTGGCTCTTTGCTTCAAGCAGATAGCCCCTATGTGGCCCAGTACGCAGCGCTCTTGCAAGGCCTAGGGCTCTACGAGTTTGAGCCAGTGGACGACGAGAAGCGAAGAACCCACACTGAAGAAACGGCAGAGAAGCACATAAAAGATCAGGTGGAGGGGTCAGTACAACCGGCTGCTCCCTCAGATAAAACTACGGCAATTCTATGCCAGCGGGCTGAGGGTTCGCCTGTCCCTCAAAGCCGCAAATCCCCAGTGCCCCAGGAGCTTACCCAGAGCCCCAGTCCACGACAAGCAACAGCCGTCAAGAAACCCTTGCAGGGTGAGCAGTCACAGGCCTTGCCCCGACTACAAAATGGAGGCCTTGTAGATGGAGCCATCCCTTCTGGAAACTCTGTATCGCACGTACCTTCGCGCGAGCACAGGCGGTCGCTCTATCTCATCCTGGGAGCACCTCTCCAGGGCCCCCAGAGCGCATTTTCCATGGGCAGAAGCAGCAGTCTCAGCACTCCTGCGTCTACCACCATCACCAACGTCAATGTGCTCACCAGGGCGGATGTTCTTGATAAGCAGCCTTCCGGGGACCCCAAGATCTCAGTTTTTTCGGCCACCCGTACCCTGAAAAGGTCTCTCGGGACACAGTTCCAGCGTATTGAGAAGTTTCTCCGTGGTCGTACCAAGTTGAACGGAGGTACTGCTGGACCTGAGACACCGAATGGACCCAGTGTCGCAAGTGTCAACACAAGTTCCATAAGCAAGCACGACCCGGCGCCCCAAAGCGCAGAGCCCTCGCGGAAATCTCTGTCGGTACTAGCGAACCACCTGGAGGCCTCCCGAGCCGTTTCAGGGCCCGTTGCACGGGAAAGTATCACTGCAGCAGAGAGGGCGCTCCGGAAATCTCGCCGCGTCTCTATGGTGGAGGACCGCTTGCCATTGTACATTAAGAAGCAACTTGGGGAGCTCACGATAGCAGACCCGAAGACACCAGAAGATGGGCCCGCGGTCTCTAGCAGCAAGCTCCCGACAACACAGTACGATAACCCTTCACTCTCTACCGTTGGCCCAACAGCCTCCCCCGTTGACCCCTCTGTTGACGCCATAGAGGATAGCTCCATCCTCATCCGTTCGTCCACATTTATTCCACAAAAGTCCGTATCCGGATCTCCAAAACTTACAAAAAGGGAGCCCTCGAGGCTCCAGAACATTCTTGCAAACTCTCAGTCGCTCTACACGACGACACGTCCATTCCCCGAGACATCTCACGACGCCAGCCAGACCACCACCTCCTCCGACTACCTCAACGAACTAGATTCGGACGAGGAGTCTGACGATAGGGAGTATATTCTGCCGGCACTGGTGTCAGCATACCTAGGGCTTGATGTTGACGAGGTCACCGACCCAGAAGGAGACCAGGATTTCCCCGATGGAATGGACTTTGAGCGAATCAGTGCGCAGGACTCTGGCGAGCCCAGGGCCAACGAAAGCGATGAAGAGGATTACTTGTTCACTAGGATTGGCCAGCGGGCAGGGTAATATAGAATAGGTGGGCAGGCTCTCGTCAAAATCTTCATATGTCATCAAATCTTACATAAGGTGTACCTAATCTACACTTCTTTAGTATCGTAATCAAATCATTATTCCTCTGTCTTTCTAAACATTATGGCCGTACTAGTACGCCCCAAAGTGAAACCTCCGTTTGGATATCACAATGCCTTCGGCCAAGTCTTGATGGCATTCAACGAGTACTCGTACACGTACAAGCTCAAGGCACTGGTGGGAGCTGTCTTCAAAATGCTGATTCCAAAGCCCTTGTAGAAGCCAAAAACGCCCTCGTTGAGCAAAATGGTGCGGATAGTACGCCACATTGGCACTGCCAGACGCCCAGGGTTATGTACGTGGTAGATCTGCATCCTCTTCCGCATGGTATCCAACGGGAAGGTCAAGCCCTTGGACACCCCGCCCGCCAAAAAACCACAGACTCCCTCGATGAACGGGATGTCTTTGTATCTGCGAGTAAGGTCTCTTCCCACCTCATAGGCCCCAAACATCAAGCCGGTAGTTGATGCCACCGAGATGACCGCAGGTCTGAACCCTGCAAAAAAGCCCCGGGGGCCCTGCTCTCGCCAGATCCCGCCTGCTGTCGATACCATCGACAAGAACTTGTCTGAAGAGTTGGCCACTAGTCGGGTCCGAAGAAGATCCAACGGGTAGGTCAAGGCAGTGCTGGTGACACCGGCCCCCGCGCCCACAAGAAACGAATGTACAGTCGGCCCAAGCTTTATTTGCGGGTTGTTCTGCTGGAATTCGCTGAGCGCTGTGTTGAGGACCGAGTACGAGGTGAATTGCACTCCTCCATACATCACGTACATCAATTCGGCGGGCACATTCCCCTTCCAGAAGGCCCGCACTCCCTCGCGCTGTAGAATGGCTCTGATGGTGGCCACGGCGCCAATTCGCTTTCCAAATGGTTGCGTCTGGAGCTGCAATCGTATTTTGAGTGTATCTAGGGGTGCTGTCAATGCGCTGGCGTTAGTAGACAGAGGGCAGTGGCTGGAGTTCGTCTCTACTTACCGCGCCACGGCGCCGGAAATCGACCCTGCGGCCAACGCTTCATACGGCGAGACCGACGAGCCTTTCCGCAAATGGTCTTCCCGTGTAGTCATGGGGGTGTAGCGGATCACAGTGGTCCTGGACTTGAGATGATGGGGGTGTCACGTGTAGAGATGGAGAAGAGCGGCTGGCCCATGCTCTCGGCTTGGGTTGCGCGAAGGAAGCCGGCCTGAGTTGCTGCTCGGTGCCCTTCGATACCCTCCGTCTACGCTTCTACACTGGTGCAAACAAATTTCAATTCAAGGCTAAAATATTGTCTCTGCATTGTTTTCGTAGAGCTCTCAGCCCCCCTTGCTCCGTCACCGTACTCACTCTTTCCTGCTCCCTTAGTAGCTATACTCGGTCGCTACTTGCTTCAACACATCGGGATACCATCTCTGGGCCACGTCTTTATGCGACTTGATCCTGTTTCTGAACACTGCATGCCCGACTGGGTGTTTCGAAATGTCGGGCACGTACTGGAAGCCAATATCCACCCCCCACTTCTCGATTTTCCGATCTCTTTCGGCCCTGAGGTCCAAGATCTCCTGTGAGATGTTGTCAAGAGCTGACTCCGTAGAGTCCAAGTCGATCGTCTGGAAAAAAGGCACCGAGATACGGGTCCCTGATCCGGCCTCTGGAATGAGAACACGGTGGATCGTGGCCTTGCACACGCCCTGGGTGATTGCCTCCAAGGTCTGTCCAGAGTTGACAACAAGTGTGCCCGGGATATTCTTAACTGTGATCCAATCCCCCTGGTAGTTTTGCACCTGGAGCGAATTCTGGTGCGGTGTCACCTGGTAGATAAATGTCATCAAGTCCGAGTCTCTGTGGGGTCCTACGCCCTGTCCAGTGGTCGGCTCGTCGTCCAAGGCCTGTGATTTCTCATTGCTCAACTGCAGAGCGTCAGGATACGCAATGAACTTCATTTTCGCCTGCTGGTTGGGCTTGAAGTAGCGGTCCAATGCCGTGGGCGGTAACCCAATGGACTCGCAAATGAGTTGTCTCAATGTCTTGCTCAAATTGGACATTTTGGCCAAGTAATTTTCCACCACTGGGCGGAAAGTGGGTGCGTACTTGGCATCGGGCCAGAGATTGGGGCCCTCGATGTTCTTGTAGAGAGGATCGCCTTCTTTTGGTGCAGGCAACTCGGTGCCCAAATCAATCTGCTCACGCCAATCTGTCTTCAGTGCCGTGATCTCGTTCGCTAACCGAGTGTAGCCAAGGAAATGGGGCGAGTTAATCATTTCGACCTCCCTCTTGACTTCTTCCGGGAGCTCGAAGAACTTCACTGCTTCCCGCTCGATATCGGCAAAATCTTCGTGAGAAGGGCCCGCCAACTCGTAGTTTGAAAGAAGAAGAAACCCAACCTCGATGATAGCGTGTCTGAGCTGGTCCAAGAACTTTGGCTTGGTCTGGGGGTCAAAGGCGAGCGCCAAGTCGAGAATGGGGATCTCCTGGAACGACATTGCGGTGAACTTCTTCAAATAAGTAGTCAGCGTTTGTGCTTTGCTTCAAAACTTCGCTTCCGACAAATTCGGACAAACTTGCGGCCTTATGTACCGCTGGTATCCGGATCGGCCCATGTCTTAGTCATGGCGGGAGCCACAATTTGGTGATCGTTCGCACCCGCTGGGTATTCCCCACAACGGCGCAACGGAGAGGAAAAAGTCAAGGGCCAGTGCAACTGATAGAAATGCAGAGAATTACGGAAACTGAAAGCGGAAACCACGATACGCTCCATCATTGGTGATAATTTCACCCCGTCTCTCTAGTCTTGGCTCCCTGCTCTATCGCAGTAGCTGGCGATAAGCGAGCGCTCCGGAACCGGAGAGATAGCGGCAAGTGCGCCAGTTCGGGAACCTGTCCGTGGGCCCATCCCCTCTGGGCCTCTGTTTGAAACTTAAACTTTTCAGGCCACTTTCTGCTTACTGGCTTCATTTTTACTACATTTCACAGTCTTGTCACCGTCCTTCACCCACCCTCTCTAGCCCAGTATCTTCTTCAGAGCTTAGCGCGCCGGTACTAGTTCCTCTGAGCTCTCGCTAATTTCAACGCTCCTACTCTCCGATGTAGAAAACCGACGCCTGCTTGGGCCTTAATTGGAAACTTCATTGCCCTGTAGCCTGTAGTTCCTCTCAACTGCCCAAAGCCGCACCGTTATCTACTGGCCTTCTACCGCTTTCTATGCGTGCCCATACCGTGGCCGTTCACCACGCCGCCGACGAGATTACACAAACCTTGAGCCTTTGCCTTTTTCAGTGTCAAGATCAACGCGATCTTGCCCTCTCCTCTACGCTACAAGAGACCCTGGCTTCCTTCCCACGCCTGCCATGCCGTCTCTGTTTGTCAACAACCCTGCTATTGAAGATGCGCAGTTGTTGGTGCCCAAATCGTGGCTTTTGAGGCCATACATCTGGCCCTTCACTATCATCTACCCTATCTTTTTGCACATCTATTTCAACCATTATGACACCCATATAGTAGGCCAAGAATGGACCTTCGTGTACCTGCTTACCCTCATTTCTCTCAACTTGTTGATCTGGTTGATGCCTCACTGGAACATCGAGCTTGACCGCAAATTTAACTACTCATCGGTTGCCACCATCGACGAAGCCTCACATATCAAGATAGTCCCTGCCCCAAACTCTGGCGTGGGTGAGATATGCAAAATTGTGAGAGAAACATTCCACGACGGAGAGCGCCAGGTCTCATTTCTCTACCAGAAAAGACGCCATTTGTTCCACCAGAAAACCGGCATGTTCTCGCCTCCCGAATTTATCTTTGACGAAGCACCAAAGCTCGAAGTGTTCCAGAACCTGAAGGGTTTATCCGGCGATTTAGAGAAATTGGTGCGTAACTATGGTCTCAATAAGTTTGATATTCCCGTACCAACCTTCTTGGAGTTATTCAAAGAGCATGCTGTCGCCCCTTTCTTTGTGTTCCAGCTTTTCTCCGTGGCTCTCTGGCTCATGGATGAGCAATGGTACTTCTCGTTGTTCTCCTTGTTCATGTTGGTCTCCTTTGAAATGACCACTGTTTTGCAAAGAAGAAACACTATGGCTGAGTTTCAGAGCATGGGTATCAAGCCCTACGATATCTATGTCTATAGAGATTCCGAATGGAAAGAGTTACAAACCAGTGATTTATTGCCTGGCGATTTGGTGTCAGTGACCAGAACCAGTGAAGAAAGTGCCGTGCCATGTGACTTGTTGCTTTTAGAGGGTTCTTGTATTGTTAACGAGGCCATGCTTTCTGGTGAGTCTACCCCCTTGTTAAAGGAATCGATTCGTTTGAGACCTGCGTCCGAGCGTTTGCAGGCAGAATCTTTCGACAAAAACTCGTTGCTCCACGGTGGTACCATGTGCTTACAGGTTTCCCACGAGGCTGGTGTCACGAAAACTGCCGCCGGTGTCCCATTACCCCCGGATCACGGTGCCCTTGCCATTGTTACCAAAACTGGTTTTGAAACCTCCCAAGGTTCGCTTGTCAGAATGATGATCTTTTCCAGTGAAAGAGTTTCGATTGGTAACAAAGAGGCACTTTACTTTATTTTGTTCTTGTTGGTGTTCGCCATTGTGGCCTCGTGGTACGTGTGGGTCGAAGGAACCCGAATGGGGCGTATTCAGTCGAAGCTCATCTTGGACTGTATCATCATCATCACTTCCGTGGTGCCTCCTGAACTTCCCATGGAACTCACGATGGCTGTCAATGCCTCTTTGAGCGCCTTGCTGAAGTATTACATCTACTGTACCGAGCCTTTCCGGATCCCCTTAGCGGGCAGAATTGATGTCTGCTGCTTCGACAAGACCGGAACTTTGACCGCAGAGGACTTGGTCTTTGAGGGCCTTGCAAGCTTCAAAAAGGGTGATATTCACCATTTGGCCAGCTGTGCTGAAGTTCCTGATGTTACGTCGTACATCTTGGGTTCGTGTCATGCCTTAGTTAAATTGGACGACGGCGAAATCGTTGGAGACCCCATGGAGCAAGCCACGTTAAAGGCTGCACACTGGGATGTGGGTTCTAAAGACTCGGTAGAGAGAAAGAGACCCAATGGAAAGGTCGAAAAGATCCGCATCTTGAGAAGGTTCCAGTTTTCGTCGGCCTTGAAGAGATCCTCATCGATCACTTCCTCTGCCTCTTTCCCTCAAGGGAAGAATTTGGTTTCCGTAAAGGGTGCCCCTGAGACCATCAGGGACATGTTGTCGGAAATTCCTTCTGAGTACGAGGAAATTTACAAGTCTTTCACGCGGGCTGGATCCAGAGTTCTCGCTTTGGCCTACAAATATATCGATTCCAATGTCAATGTCACCAAGCTCGCAAGAGAAAGTGTCGAGAGCAAGCTAGACTTTGGCGGGTTTATTGTGTTCCATTGTCCCTTGAAAGATGACGCTATTGAGTCAGTTCGCATGTTGAATGAATCTTCCCACCGTTGTATTATGATCACCGGTGACAATCCTTTGACTGCGTGCCACGTTGCTAAGCAAGTTGAGATCACCACCAAGCCCGAGGTCCTCATTTTAGACGCTCCAGAGGACCACCACAATGTGTCTGGCAAGGAGAACTTGGTTTGGAGAAACGTGGACGAGACTATTATTCTTCCGATTAAAAGTGACGATGCTTTTGACCTCCTGTTGTTTGAAAAATACGATATTTGTGTTACTGGCTATGCCTTGAAATACTTGGAGGAGCACCCCCAGATTATTGATTTGATCAAGCACACCTGGGTATATGCCCGGGTGTCGCCAGCCCAGAAAGAATTCATTTTGACCTCATTGAAGGACTCCGGCTACAACACTTTGATGTGTGGTGATGGTACTAATGATGTTGGTGCCTTGAAGCAGGCCCACATCGGTGTCGCCCTTTTGAATGGTACCGAGGCCGGCATGAAAAAGATTGCAGAAAACAGACAAATGGAGATTGCTAAGAAAGTGTACGACAAGCAGTCACAACTTTTTAACAACTGGGGCAAGCCTGAACCTCCTTGTCCCATTATTATTGCCCATTTGTATCCTCCTGGCCCCAGTAACCCCAAGTACTTGGAAGCCATGGAAAAGAAAGGTGTTACCATCACTGACGAGATGAGAGCAGCTGTCAAGGCAGCAAACGAGGTGGCATTTGTGCCCACGAAGCAGGACAATAAGGTCACGCCAAACTTGGCAGACTCTCTCATGACCGCTTTCAATGATGCCGAGGGAGAAGACGAGGTCCCCACGTTGAAATTGGGAGACGCTTCTGTTGCTGCGCCCTTTACTTCTAAGTTGGGCTCCGTTTCTGCTGTCACCCATATCATTCGCCAGGGCCGGTGTGCATTAGTCTCCACTATCCAGATGTACAAAATCTTGGCTTTGAATTGTTTGATTTCTGCCTACTCTCTCTCGGTCTTGTACTTGGCCGGGATCAAGTTTGGAGATGCCCAGGCCACCATCTCAGGCATTTTGCTCTCGGTGTGTTTCTTGTCGATTTCCCGTGGTAAGCCCATCGAGAAGTTGTCCAAGGAAAGACCCCATGACGGAATCTTCAATACCTACATCATGGGTTCGATCTTGGGTCAATTTGCCATTCATATCATTACCTTGGTTTACATTACCAGAGAGATCTACATCTTGGAGCCTAGAGAGCCTCAGATTGATTTGGAGAAGGAATTTTCACCTTCCCTTTTGAACACAGGAATGTTCTTGCTCCTGCTTGCCCAGCAGGTCTCCACTTTTGCTGTTAACTACCAAGGATTGCCCTTCAGAGAGAGTATCAAGGACAACCGCGGTATGTACTACGGACTTTTGGGAGTTGCGGCCTTGGCTTTAGCTGGATCCACCGAGTTTTTCCCAGAGTTGAATGAAGCAATGAAGTTCGTTCCCATGGAGGATCTTTTCAAGTTCAAGTTGACCTTCTGTCTTATTTTGGATTTAGGTGCTTGCTGGGGTATTGAGTTGGTCTTGAAGCACTTCTACATGAATAACAAGGCGGCAGACATTGCCTTGAGGGACGATGAGAAGGCTTAGTTTGTCTCTTGACATTTTAGCGTACGTTAGTTTATAGATTTCGTTAATTAACATTAATTAAGCTCCTTGTTTGTACTGTCTTGAAGCACTTTCAAGTCTTCCAATCGGCTTAAGCCCATGCTTCTCACCACTGTAATGTCGCCTCTAGTGAGAACTTTCACCTTCGAGGCTCCTAGGACCTCCTCTAAGCGGCGTGTGATATCCATGATCTCTCCTGTTGCCATCGGGTAGCTCACACTATTTGCTACTATTTCTGCGAATTTGGCCAACTCAAGAGTTTTATTTCCTGTTGATTCAGCCGCAATTTCCTTACCATCGTCCCCCGAGTTGCCCATTGACATTTGGTAGAGGATCTCATACACTGCCGGAAGCTTGCCGTCCAAGTATCGAGCATATTTCGCCTGCGGAGAGTTGTCCTGGCCCCGCTCGCTCTCCTTGCGCAACTTTTCCTTCAATTTGATTCTCTCAAGGAGCGTAAGCCCATTGTGGAGCTCACGTTGTTTCTGCTCAGACTTGAGCTTTGGCTTGAACTTACTGGGATCATTCAGCAAACTCTTGGTGAGAGCCCGCGATTTCGTGATTTTCGATGGCGATGATGTCCTCGAGCTGATGGTATTGATACGGCCTTTTGGCAATTCTGTCGCTTCGGGGTTTTCTCGGATCCAGCGGTTGATTCTTACCACAAGCTCTGAGACGCGCTTGGGGATCTGCACATTGAGGGTGGTAATCTCTACGGGCAACTCTATAACATACTCGGAAGTTCCAAGTGTTTTTGGATTCTCTCGAATGATATAGGCTGTGGAGTAGAATCCGAGGAGTTGCAATACCAACGGGAGCGTTATGCGTCTTCCACAGAGGTTCGATGCAGACGTGAGGATCTCATCAAGAGCTGGGGATGTGGTGTGGTTGGCGTAGTACAAGCTGAGGATGTTGTCTAAAGCCCTCAAGAAAACCACATATGCCGCGAAGTCCAGCGCTCCTATATGGGGGTGCTTTATGATGGCATCCTGGGACATAAGGTGACGTGAAGATGTGGTGTCTTCAAAACAATGCTCAGATAAAAGTATATGTGATCACGTGACTCGGGTTGATACATCAGTGTCTCTTGACACTACAGTGGCGGGCAACAATTTGTCAAAAGCGGCCAACACTTGTCACTTGTCAGATTCCTACAAATTACCAGAAGTTGTATCAATTTACTACTTATTTCTTGTCGTTGTCGTCGGTCTTCTCAGACTTTCCCTTGTGGTTTTCCTGGACATCACCGTAGACAGCCTTAGCCTGGTCCTGGAGCGAGCCGCCCTTCTTGTAGTCACCGTATGCGTCCTTGGCGTCTTCAGTTAAGACGTCCTTATTGTCCTTGGCGTATTGCTCGCCCTTCTTGATAATGTTTCCGAAATCCATTGTAATTGAGTCTTATTGAAAAAAGAGAATTGAGGGAAACCATGCCCTTTTATAGTGCAGACCGGGCCCCATCTCACACGAAAATGTCGAGGCATGGGGTCGTCATTTCCTACAGCGAACAATCATTCGGCGCATAGTTCTCTTATGCACCAAGCCGAGTCGGGCATATTTTGTAGACGCGCGTAGCGACTGGACAGAAATTGTTCCTTCGCTCCCAGGTACTCCCAACGCGACCGCTTAGGGAATTCAGGTGCTAAGAGCCTCATAATATGAGAGCTGAGCCACCAACCTCCGAGGCTCGGGATATTTTCATATTCTCACCTTGCGTTTTCCAGGGGGCGTCTTCAGCCCCTGTCTTTGAATGGTGCGCACACCTTTATGCCACGTAGAGCGAACAAAGATTGAGAGCAAAGCCCGCAACCCAACGCCAGGCACTGGTTCTTTATGACTCCTGGCAATCTGGTGCGGCACGATAGAGATCGTGACTTCCCATCAAGCCGTAATCGAAGCTGTCAATTTTCATTTGCTCTTTTTGGTGGCTACGGGCTCGTGCCTGGTGGTTCCTTGTTCTGTCTTTCTCATCTTTCTTATTGCTGTAACTCAAATAGTCAAAATTTCTAGACTGCCTCCAGCATAAAATTCCGTTTCAATTGAACTTAATCATTTTTTTGCTTTGTTTCTAGTGGAGTGGCGGTACAAGCAGTAGATAGATGCAATCTATAGTGGGAGTCAAATAGTCAAATACCGAAGTTCGTATCACATGCTGTATCTCATTAGCGCCTATTTACGCGCTAAATCGCGCCCAGGCACCAGGAACCCCAGTTATTGACTTTTTTCTTCCCAATACAGGTGGAGATTTGAAACCATCCATTTGAGATAGATCATATGGCTTTGGGTTCCAAAACTTCAATTGAGTCGAATCGATCCTGTTTCTCTACTTAAGCGCTCTAGATTTACAATATCTGTTTCCGCATCCCTGGAAAGTCTTGAATTACATCCATTAATAGCTAGCCGTACGTATCTTTCTGGTCTCGTGCAAGCAACCCTGCAATCACATCTAGACTTCCTCTTCAACCTCGTCCTTGGCTTCAGCCTTGACGGTTCCCTCCTTCTTCTTTACGTCCGTCTTGTGATTCTTCGAGACGTCTGCGTAGGCGGCCTTGGCTTTAGTGCTCAAGGAGCCCGTCTTTTTGGAGTCTGCATACACATCCTTGGCATCTTCAGTCAACGTTGCCTTGTTGTCCTTGAGATATTTTTCTCCTTTCTTGAAAATGCTTTTGAAATCGACCATTATAATTAGCTACTGCGTAGTTACTAGCTGTTCCTGGACTACTTCCGGGTCACTCCTCTCTTTTATACCTCTTTCCGACCACCACACACCCACATATTTCGTATTTCAGTGTGTATTGTTCAAATGGTCAGCCCCATGGACAATCATATTGTTTCATGTCTGCGGCGCTCGTCCCCTTCTGTCAGAGCTTATAGGGTAAGTGCAAGCCACGAAAACTGCTTATCTCTCAATAGGTCTTATCAGCCAGCAGCGTCTCATCCGCCGGCTAGCCGACTGTGACATTGCTTGCTACCCTCCCCTCCCTAATTTCGCTTCATTTTCACATACAATTATCCAAAACGCAAGGATATTGCCATGACTCAGCCTCGTAATGTGGTGTCTGGTTCGGGAAACTGGGTGGCAAGTGGCTGGCTTTAGGGTGAGTACGTGCTAGCGCCACATGAGGCTGTGCTGCGAGGGCAGAATGGTGTGGGGGTGATGGTGGATGCTCACGTAGTGCTGGTACTGTATGCTTTAGGTACCACGCTTGTTGTTTGGTCCGAACTCGATTTCCAACCCAGCTTCGTAAGCCCGTGGGGCTGATTGAGTACTACAATCACCGAGCCACACCGCTCCCGAACACAACAGCCATTACTTTCAAACATTACCTTCAATTATTATCTTCTACGCTCTCTCGATTATTCACTTCTTCATCTAAATACAACTGTTGCGCCTCATAACTTCAATTTCTCAAGAACAGCAATCGTCTGCTCGTATCCCTCAATTTCTGCCTTGTAATTCTCAAGTCTCTTGAAGGCAGTCTCCTTCGCAGACTCTTTGGTCTTGTCAGTGAATTTGGCAACTGAGTCGTTCAACTTGCTCTGGAAGTCCTGAGCCGTTGCCAACTTCTTCTGAACTTTGGCGATCTCTGAATCCAAATCAATTTGGCCTTTCACCAATACGTGCACAGTTGACTCGGTGTTGATCGACTGTAAAGCACAGCCTGAGGGGACCTCAGCGGCGCTCTTAACAATGCCAATCTTCTCCACTCCCTTGATTAACGAAACGATCGAGTCCTGCTGAGCCTCAACAATCTCAAGTGTGCTGCTGCTCGAAGATTCAACGTAAACCTGGCCGTTCTTCAAAATGTTGTACTGGGACAACAAAGATCTGGCACCTTTGGTGATTTCAAGGACCAATTCGTAAGCTTCGTGGGACTTTACGTCGTCGAACTTGGCATTGTACTCGGGATATGGTGCTCTCACAATAGTCTCGATGTTTTCACCAGCACGGCGGGGCAATCTCTGGAACAACTCCTCAGTGATAAAGGGCATGAAGGGGTGGATCAAACGTAAAGCAGAGTCGATACAGGTGTACAAGGTATCCTGTGCCGATTTCTTCTGCTCTGGTGTGCCGTCCAGGATCAAGGACTTCGAGTTCTCAATATAAACGTCACACAAGTCGTACCAGAAGTTGTAGATGGCGTTAGTGGACTCAAAGAACTCTCTGTTGTCCAACGCCTTGTTTGCAATCTTGGCAGTCTCGTTCAACTTGTGCAAGATCCACTTCTCGACCAAAGAGCCGTCAGAAGACAACTCGGACGTGGCAGGAGGCAGATAGTCGTCCCCTAATCTCATCAACACAAACTTGGTGGCCTGGTAGATCTTGTTGCAGAACTTACGGTAACCCTCAACTCTCAAAATGTCTAAATTGATGTCTCTGCCACCGGTGGTGTAAGCACACAAGGCGAATCTCAAGGCATCGGTACCACACTCGGGGATTCCGTTAGGATACGAGAGCTTCTGACCCGCAATGGCCTTCTCCAACTCACGGGGGTCTAAGTTACCGGAGAGCAACTTGTCGTGCAACTTCTGCAATGGAATACCCGCAATGACATCCAAGGGGTCGATCACGTTACCCAAAGATTTCGACATCTTGCGACCCTGGGCGTCACGGACTAATGAGTGGCAAAATACCTCTTTGAAGGGGATATCGCCAGTCAACTTAAGCCCGAGCAAGATCATCCGCGTGACCCAGAAGAACAAAATGTCCCATCCGGTCTCTAACATCGACATGGGGTAGAACTTAGAGAAATCAACGGTTTTGTTGGGCCATCCGAGGGTTGAGAAAGGCCACAATCCAGATGAGAACCAGGTGTCCAAAACGTCCTCGTCCTGCTCCAAAGTGAATTTGGTGTCTGGGAACTTCTTCTGTGCCTTCTCCAACGCCTCTTCGTAAGTTCTACCGGAGACCCAGAATTCGTTGTCCAAACGGTCGTCTTGTTTGCCTTCAATTACAACGTAGTACACTGGACATCTGTGGCCCCACCACAACTGCCGAGAAATACACCAGTCCTGAATGTTTTCAAGCCAGTGGAAATACTCAGCCTCCGAGGTTCTGGGAGTGATGGTAATTCTACCATCTTTGACGGCCTTGATGGCCTCGCCAGCCATTTCCTTCTGGTTCACCCACCACTGTGGCTTCAACAAAGGCTCGATAATATCACCGGAACGCGAGCAGATTGGAATCGTCATCTCATTATCTTTCTGCTCAATGAACAATCCCTTCTCCTTCAATTGGGCGATAACCTTGGCTCTGGCGTCGAATCTCTTGATTCCGGACCATTCAGGCCCACAGTTGTCATTTAAGATACCGTCATCGGTAAAGATATTGATGAATTCGAGGTTTTGTCTCTTTCCGGTGTTGTAATCGTTCTGGTCATGAGCTGGGGTGATTTTAACTGCACCAGTTCCAAACTCCATATCAACGGCCTCCGAGTCTGTGACAATAGGCAACTTGCGGTCTATGAAGGGGTGCAACACGTATTTGCCGTGCAAATGCTTGTAACGAGGATCCTCTGGGTGGACTGCGATACCAGTATCTCCGAAAATGGTTTCAGGCCTTGTGGTGGCAACAACAAGAATCTCGTCCGAGCCTTCGACCCGATATCCAAACGACGTAAGCACACCGAACTCGATCTTCTCATCGTAACCTGGAACAGACAACAAGGTCTTCCCGGGAACGTTTTTGTTATCGACTTCCAAGTTGGAAATGGCAGTGTTCAATTTGACAGACCAGTTGACCAATCTCGATGCTCTGTAGATAGTACCATCTTCATGCAATCTGACGAAGGCCTCTGTGACAGACTGAGATAACTCGGGACTCAAAGTGAAGGCCTCTTTCGACCAATCGTACGAGGCTCCCAATTTCTTGACCTGGTCCTTAATTTTGTCGTGGTAAATCTCCTTCCACTCCCACACCTTCTCCACAAACTTCTCTCTACCGTAGTCGTGTCTGGTCTTCTTCTCGTGAAGCCACATCTGTTTTTCAACGACAGACTGGGTGGCAATACCCGCATGGTCAAATCCAGGAAGAAACAAGGTGGTCTTGCCCTTCATTCTGTTGTATCTAATCAATGTATCTTGAATGGCAATGGTCAACGCGTGTCCGATATGTAAAGCACCCGTGACGTTAGGAGGAGGTGCTGGGATGGAGAAGACACCGGCAGGCTTGAAGTCGCCTGACTCAGCAAATTCAGGAGCAAAAAAGTCCTTCTTCTCCCACCAGCTGTACCATGAGCTCTCGACATTCTTGGGGTTGTAGGCCTTGAAGGCAGCATCATCGAGCGAAACCAAAATCTTTTTCTCACCGGCCTTGGTCTGATCCACAAATTCGGGGACAGCTTCAACAACCTTTTCCTTCTTGGGCTTCTTGGGCTCAGCAGAAGGTTTCTTCTCTGCTTGTTTGGCTTTCTTAGCATTGAATTTGGCCAATTTCTCCGCCTTCTTCCTTTCCTTCTCAAGCTCTTTGGCAGTCTTCTCTCTCACCGGTTCCTCGCCAGCTGCCGCACCGGTCTCTACTGGAACTTCTTTCTTTTCAGTGATGTCACTCATCTTGGAGTACTTCTGGACAAATATCACTGGTTTCTGACGATTAGCGACTCCTAGTACCCTGAAATTTCGTGCCCAGAGTCTACAAAGCATGCACTGTACACCGTTGAACTTTTTTCGTTTCTAAGTTTTCGCACTCAGTCATACCCAGGCACGTGATGTGAGTCAGAACTGTCATGGGATGGAGTATGGCTAATGTACACGGTGGGTCATTTGTCATTATTTGTCTATAAACAGGAAGTAGAGGTGCCTACAGTTATTCCCTCGCGAGCCATTTTGTAGTGTTTGCGGGATCTAGTTTCCGTCGTGTCTTTTTTCTTGCCTACTCCTCTCTCTTTCTTTTCATCCCTCCAAACCATTTGGAATCGGCAAGACTTTCTCTCGCTTTCTGCTCCTTTGGTTCCGCTACCAGAGGCTGTCCAAATACCAACGTCTCTATGTCCTCTCTAGCACTGCCTGGCTGCAACCTGGCTGCCATACCTTTCGAAAGCTTCGCGCTGGTGTTAGTGTTCACCTGAAGCCCTAACCGGCCGGTCCCAGTACCTCTGCTCATACCAAGACCAATTTCCTCTCCAAAACTGTCCATAATAGTATCTTCCTGCTCGCCAAAAGCCATCTTGTTCTGTGCCTTTCTGATATCAGACATCTGGAACCGCTCGCGGGCTTTTCTGAACCTGCGCCCAGCTCTTTTCTTCGATTTCTTGTCAATTGGAACAGGAAGAGCCTTCACTATCAGCGCTTCAGGTGGGGCAAGCAATTTTTCAAGTTTCTTATCGATTTCCTCCTTGTAAGTCACGCCTATGGCTCCGTCGGTTGCAGATCGTGAGAGATCCACTCGCGCAGCTAACACGACTTTAGCGCTGATGATTCTCATCGCAGGCTTCTGGATCTCCTCGGGTAAATAGCGCACAAGATCGTGGTGGTAGAGGTATCCCGTCTGTCTAACGGTTCTGGACTTTGCGCGTGTCTGTGAGGACAAGTCCTTGATGCCCAATGAAGGCAAATTGCAGGCGGGAATCAAAGAAAGATCCTTCAAAGAGCCCGCAGCGGTAAGCAACTGAGCTGTAGTCACAGGACCTAGAATGGCATTGACATTTGGCGCAAACTTGTAGAGCTTTTCTGACATGAAGTGAGTGAGCTCGCGTAGCGTGGAGTTGAGCTCTAACACGAACCCACATGCTTTGCGGATGAAATCGAAGTCCTCCTCACTAAACTTGAAAGAGGAGTGGGCGCTCTGCTGAACAGCCGCCATGGTCACCACCATCACTTTTTCGTTAGAAATGATCGTTTTGAGATCGTCCTGGTGTTGGCTCACTTTCGTTAAGTCCTGCTCAATGAGTAAAACGACACTGGCGAAGTCGACCGAGTTGGCCACTATTGTCTCAAGTTCTGGGAACAACACCTTGTAGTGAAGTTTTATGTAGGAGTCCACCATCAGAATTTCACTGTTTATGAGCTGGCAGATGTCGTTGATCATGAGAATGAACTGGTACTCTTCGCTCGCGGATTGGCCGCTGATGGAGGCCAAAAGGTCCAGGTAGTCGGAGGTTTGTTCATCCAGAAAATGTGCTATTCGCGTCTTGATGTACGGAATGGCTCGCTGAATGACTGAGTCTTTTGTCACATCATGGAGGGCGCCAATATCGAATCTGCCGATGGCTCGTTGGAGACTGTGCGAGGCGTCCAGCAAGAGATCCCTGAGGTCTGAGTCGGAGCTGATAGGTGGCTGTGGTTCCGCTGTTTCAGTTCTCGAGTACTCATGGGCCTCCGTCCTTGAAATCGTGTCGTCCGTTGCTTCCTCCGGCTTGGAGTCCAACCCCAGGCTGTTAGGATCATGCGGCTCTCGCTGTGGTACCTCGCTGTGCGGTACCTCCCCGTGTGGTACCTTGCTGGATGGCAACTTGGGGAGCACCTCATCTTCACTATCGCTTCCAAAGTCCGCGAGGAGCGCGCTCTCGATTGACTCGTCCATCTCTTGCCGTCTCTTGCTGTGTTCGGTTGGTTGTCTCGCTCTGCTCAAGTCGCAGCCCTTTCGTCGCACAAGCGAAAATCTCAGAACCTGCTCCAGAGCATCGTGCTCTACTCGACCACTATACTTCACTCTCCGTGTCATAAACTGCCCAAGTCGCTTAAGTCGCCACCTCCCCTGCTCATTTTTGTTTTTCAAATGACTGGCCAGACTTCCCTTCTCGACCAGGTCGACGGCTCGGCACAGCTCATCTCGGGCGCCAACAAAGTTATAGCCTCTGTTACTGGACCCATAGAGGCCAAACCAAGACAAGAATTACCCACACTCGCGTCGCTAGAAATCATTGTGAGGCCCGCCATTGGAGTATCGCTGCCGAGAGAGAAATTCTTGGAAGACAAGTTGCGCTCGCTCCTCCAGTCCATCATCATAAGACACAAGTACCCGAGACTGCTCATCCAGATCGTGGTACAGTTTCTCGCTACCGACGGTGACGAGTCCTCGGACACTAATGCAAAAAACGTGACAGCCAACGAGCTCACCTCTGCCATTAATTGCTGCTACTACGCCCTCATAGATGCGAACGTGGCTCTCTATAACTCCTTCGTCGCAGTATCCCTATGTATAGCACCAAACTCCGCAGAAATTACTTTCGATCCGTCCATAGAGCAACTACTCAACAGCGAATCACATCACGTTGTGTGCTACGATATCCAGGACCAGCAGGCTGACAGGTTGTTGCTCGTTGAATCGCAGGGCTATTTTACAGAGAAGCAGCTCTACGAGATCATAGACGTCGCCAGCACCGAGTGCGAGAAGCTCCACCGCCAGCAGAGGAAAACGGTGGTCGAAAAAGTAACTCGAGACTTTGTGTGGAGAACTTAGCCATAAACACATGTGATGCCTGTGATGGCCTCCGCTCTACATAGTCAACTCTAAATCATATATCGCTAATACAATGTGGCCAATGGGTCGAGCCTGTTACCCCCGTGGCTTAGCAAGTTAACCTCGCCCTGTAGATTGTTGTTCGGGTTCAACTTGTGCTTGAAGGTGAATCCTATGAAGTTATTGGGCCCCGTGGCCCTGGACGACTTGTCCAAAAGCAGCTCGTTGTGCTCTTGCCTCGCAAACACATCCTTGTACTTTTGCATGCTTTCCTCATCCTCAAAGTCGTCAAAATAACCGGCGTCCTCCTCGTTGTCCAACTGAGGCGTGAATGGAGGTGTTTTCTCGCGAAGATGAGCCCAGTCGCTGATGTCGCTGAAGTATGAGATGTTCTGGACTTGTTTGAAGCTGCGCAATCTGGCGGACGGAGAGGCAATCAATTTGGTAATGAAGAGCCACGTTCTGTCACTAAACACGAACCTCCCGTCTTTGGTCTGAGGTCTTCTCAATGCTGTCTTCCAGTTTTTCAAGTTGTAGTAGGTCTCGTCCTGCTTCGACCCCGAGAATGGTGGGTACCCACACAATGCTTCAAACAACATGCAGCCAAGCGACCAGTAATCGATAGTGTAGTCATAATTCTTGCCCTCTAGCACTTCAAGCGCCATATAGTCTGGCGATCCCACGATCGAGTTGGCCAAATTTCTGTGGCCCGCGTAGCCCCCGTTGACTTGCTGTGACTGCTTGAAAATCTTCTGTCTTTCTATCATTGAGATTGACGGTACAGTGTAATTCTCCAAGTCTTCTAAGTTCTGCAATTTGATCCGCATGCTCTCGATTCTTTCGTTCGAGACGGTACCCGCAGCAAGGCCAAAATCAGTCAACTTGATGTGGCCTTTCGAGTCAATCAAGAAGTTCTCTGGCTTCAAATCCCTGTGGGTGAACCCCAACTCGTGAAGCGAGTTAACTGCAGCGAACATCTCTGCAATGTAGAAACGAGCATGTGGGGGGATCAAATAGCCCGTGTTGTTCAAAAGGGTGCGGAAATCACCGCCTGGGACAAACTCCATAGCCAAAAACACCTTCTCGGGGTCCTGGAACGCATAGAGAAGCTTCACTAACCAGTCCAGCCTTGTGTTGGTCAAAATATCTCTCTCGGTAAGCACATGTCTTGTCTCGTCTAGCTTCATCAAGAGCTTTTTGTTGAGGATCTTGAGTGCACAAATCTCCCGTGTGTCCTTCTTCCTCGCAAGGAAAACCTGGCCATAGCCTCCCTGACCCACCTGGGTAATCATTTGGAAATCCTTGTGTTTTGGCTTGAGTCTTCTCTTACGCAAGAGCGCTCTTTCTCTACCCACGTAGCTCTTCCATTCGAGCTGTTGTCTTTGCGGGTTCTGTGTGAACTGTGGATCTGTGGTGAGTTGTTGCTGTACCATCTTTGTCCTCTCTCTTCTGCTGATTACGTAGTCAAACATGTCGCAGTAGTAGTCGAGGAAATAAAGCTGGGCCACCGAAGTAAGACGCTTGGTCTTGGGGCTGTTGGCTTTGCGGTAGAAATCTTCATCAAACTTCCGGGGACTTTTTGGGGGCCTGTGGGTCTGGAAGAGCTGATTTTGTTGCTCCTGTGGCGGTTGCGGGGGATATCTGTCGTGGATCGGAGACCGTGGGCTGCCCATGCCGTAGCCTGGAGACGTGTGGAGGATGGATTTTGTGGGAGAATTGGAAGGGGTGATGTTCTCCTTGTTGAAAGTGCTAAACTGCTTGAGCGGGGGCACTTGCAGCTGTTCTCTGAAGGAATCAATGTCCATACCGCTGGTGTTGGAAAGGGATATGTTCTCCATGGACTGGGACACATCGGCCACGTCCACTTGGTGCTTAGGGGAGCGGCTGAAAAAGTGGGCCACCCGGGACGACATTTGGAAATTCTGGAGCGACTCTGGGAGGTTGTAGTTAAATTGTCGCCTGAAAGAAGAGAAGGTGTTGCTGATTCACATCCAGAAGGAGGGTCTAAGTCTGTATGTGGACTGTTTATGTATTACTGTTTTGGGAACAGGAGTGTATGTAGGATGGAAGATAAGCTGTGCTGTCTTCGGCGGAAAAAGCGACAATTCGCGCTATTTAGCGAGGAAAAGGAAAGGTGAGCGCTATTCAGCGACAGAGCTGCGTTGCGGTCTATTTCTGTCGAAAAAGCAAAGTGGCTGCGAAATACGTGGCTGGTCAGTAAAGAAGTAACAGAGGAGAGCAATACTATACCATCCACTTATTGTGGAGGCACTAAGGTGTATGACATTAAGTCATCTGGGCAAAAGAGGAAGTAGACAAAAACTTTTGTATTAAATTGAATCGGCTTCTTCAAATATAATTTTAATGCCCTGGTCCGCATTTTGCACCCAAGTTATGTGGGACTGAGAATTAGAACCGCCTTCTCCAAAAGAATATCAAATTTACTGATATAAATAACCGTCAGCATTTTTGATTGGCATAACTCTATCTCATTAGTTAACCCTGTTTTCCCTAAGTTTTCCCTTTCGTTCTGACTCTGGTCCTGACCCGCCTATGGCACTGGCCAGCCTTGGCACGGCCCAGCCATGACGTAATCCTGTACACAGCCATCTTTTGTCAGGCATGCCACAAAGCCATAGTATCCCTAATGCCTCACCAGCCAGCCAAGACATCGCTCTTTTCACCGCCTACTAGAGCGTTTAAGTTTTCTGGTGCCCTTAACCAGAGCTACATATATTCAGTTGGTGTGTTTCTGAGCACCTGATCTATTCATCCTACTCCTTCACGATGGCTGGCCATTCGGAGAAGGACCTTGAGCACACCTCGGGCCACGGACTACGCTCGAGGCTTTCAGTGTACCGCCTTGCATTTCTTCTTGGGCTTACTGCGTCCATAATCTGGGGCTCTGCTGCCCTCATCACTTCCATAGCTTACCTTCGCCAGACCACAGGTCTACTGCACACGGGCTTCTTGGAGCCCGACAGACCCTGGAGCATAGCCGAAGCAGCGCATTTACCGCCGAAATATTTCCGAAACTCAGCGTCCAGCGACAACAAGACACGCTTGGACTTCCAGGCTGTGCGTGATGGCAAATTCACACCAGCTTACCACCAGCTCCAGTGGATCCAGGAGCCGGAGTCCATCGTGAGCGACAAGGGAACCTATGTGCTCCACACAGAGGACAAGTATCTCGTGAAGTCCATCCAGGACGAGCTTTATGAGCGCGTCTTGTTCAACGGCTCTTCATTTAGCCACGGCGGACTCACCTACAAGATCGAGACCCTCGTGGCATCTCCCGATCTCAGGCGCGCCGTGATCAGAACCAACTCCACCCACAACTGGCGCCACTCGACCTTTGCCCTCTACTGGGTCTTGGACGTGGCCCAGGAATCTGTGCGGCCTTTGTACAATACAGAGGACAAGGTGGCCACCACCAAATGGTCGCCGACATCTGACCACATTGCCTTTGTGTACGAAAACAACGTCTTTTTGAAGGACTTGACAGCCAAGGAAGGCCTGGGGATTACCCAGGTGACCTTTGACGGTGGTCCGGAGCTTTTCTACGGAAAGCCGGACTGGGTATATGAGGAGGAAGTTTTTGGCACCGATATTGCACTCTGGTGGTCTCCCACGGGCGACAAGGTCGCATTTTTGAAAACTAACGACACCCAAGTGCCCGAGTTCCTTATTTCATATTTTGTGCAGGAGGAGACGGCGTTCCAAGACTACCCAGAGTTGTTACGGATCAAGTATCCCAAGGCAGGGTACCCCAATCCGGTTGTGGATTTGGTTGTGTACGACTTGAAGAAGACGCTGGTACATCTGCAAGAAACCCCTCAGTTTGCGCAGTCGCAGTTCGAGTCGAGAATTGGCGAAAGACTCATCACGGAGGTGGTGTGGGTTGCAGAGGACAACCTCCTCGTGAAGACGTCAAACCGCGCGAGTGATGTGCTCGAGATTTTCCTCATCGAGGCGAGCACTAACAGCGCCACGCTAGTTCGTACGCACACAGCCGAGAACTCATGGTTTGAAATCACAGCCAACACTATTTTTGTGCCCCGTAACGTATCCCAAGGACGCCAGAACGACGGCTACATCGACACGATTGTTGTGGATGGCTTCAACCACTTAGCGTACTTCAGTCCTCCTGAAAGCACGGAAGGTATTTTGTTAACTAGAGGACTTTGGGAGGTGATTGACGGTGTATCAGCGCTCGATTTTACCACCGGCGATGTGTTCTTCGTGGCGACAAAGAAGTCGCTGATTGAACGACACATCTACGCGGTGAACTTGAAGGAGGCGCTCGAGCTGGGAGCCAGGTCTGAAGCGCCAGCCATCAGGAACATCACTGATGTCTCGGTGGCTGGCTGGTACAGTGGCACCTTCTCTGCGGGATCTCGCTACTTGTTGCTCAACTATCAGGGCCCTTCAACGCCGTACCAAAAGCTTCTTGACCTCCACCTTGGCGACGATTCGAGCGTGCGCATTATTGAGAGCAACGAAAAGCTTGCCAGTAATTTGCAGCAGTATGACGTACCTGCTGTGCGGTACCAGAACGTCAGTTTGGGTATTCACGAGCCTAGCGGTGAGGAGGTCTTTGCGAACGCCGTCGAGACGTTACCCTTGAACTTTGACAAGACCCGGCAGTATCCAGTGCTCTTTTTTGTATATGGTGGGCCCGGGTCGCAGCAGGTGACAACGAGTTTCGGCGTTGGGTTCAGCTCTGTGGTGGCCGCCGAATTGGACGCCGTGGTTGTCACAGTTGACGGCAGAGGCACCGGCTTCAACAATCTCAACAAACGCACGGGCTCTCAGTTCAAGTTCTGTGTGCGGGACCAATTGGGCCACTACGAACCTATTGACCAGATCCAGGCCGCCAAAGTGTGGGGTGCGCGTGATTATGTCGACAGCAGCCGCATTGCGATCTGGGGCTGGTCCTACGGGGGATTTCTCACGTTGAAGACGTTGGAAACAGATTCCGAGGAGCACGTGTTCTCCTATGGCATGGCGGTGGCTCCTGTCACCAAATGGCGCTTATATGACTCCATCTACACAGAGCGGTACATGCGGACTCCCCAGGAGAACCCTGCGGGATACGAGACTGCCTCGATCCACGACACGAGCAATTTTGCCAATGTGACGCGCTTCTTGATTGCCCATGGTTCGGGAGATGACAACGTCCATTTCCAGAACAGCTTGAAGCTCATTGACGAGTTCAACATTGCGGCCATCGAGAACTTTGACTTCTATATCTTCCCCGACTCGGACCACTCGATTCGCTACCACAACGGGAACACTGTCATCTACGACCGCTTGCTCCAGTGGTTGCGGCGGGCATTTGACGGAGAGTTTGCAGGTGGCTGTGCCGAGAAGTAAAACATTGCACTGGGGCGGGTGTCGCCAATAGACTAATCTAGAACTATGAAGAGAACGTAGAATTGAGGTGAGTGTTGATAGCAGGGACAGGAAGGGTAGGAGAACCGGGAGGGGCGAGTGTGGTGGTGCTAAAGGGTAAGAGACTAGTGGCATTGGGCTACTGCCGGCAGCGGTCAGCCTGAAGAAACCTCTCATCGACCCCAACTCACTTACTTCCCAATGCGGAAGTCTACACCGCCGGGTAATCTCACGTGGCCACTTCAAAATTTTCCCTCGCTATAAAACGAAGCCATCGAAAAATTTCTGCCCTGCCCCAGTTCAGCAGTCAATTACAAAGATGATCATTTTCAAGGACGTTATTTCAGGAGACGAATTGTTGTCGGATGCCTATGAGACCAAGCTTGTGGACGGAGCCGTCTACGAGGCGGACTGTTCCATGGTGACCATTGCCAACGGTGACGTTGACATTGGAGCCAATGCTTCTGCTGAGGAAGCCGATGAGGCTCTCGAGGACGGTGCTGAAACCGTCAACAACGTTGTTTACTCGTTCAGATTGCAACAAACTTCTTTTGACAAGAAATCCTTCTTGACCTACATCAAGGGTTACATGAAGAGAGTCAAGGCTTACTTGGCCGAGAAGGACCCAGAATCCATTGAGGCTTTCGAGAAGGGTGCTACCGCCTACGTCAAGAAGGTCATTGCTAACTTCAAGGACTGGGACTTCTACACCGGCGAATCCATGGACCCAGACGCCATGGTTGTGTTGTTGAACTACCGTGAAGACGGTACCACTCCTTTCGTCGCCATCTGGAAGCACGGTGTGAAGGAAGAGAAGATCTAAGTACTTTGCTGTTTCTTTAATTCTCCAATAAATAGTACCTGCGAAGGGTGTCATTTTAGATGGCTAGGCTGTAGCTCTCGTGATTGAGAGACAGACATTTTCGAGGGTCACGTCCCGCTCCACGTACCATGCGATGCGGACCTCGTAGCCACGCGGCCCTAAAAGCTTCTGCAATGCGTGCACTCTGCTCTCATCGATCAAGCGGCGTCCCACCTGCCCAACGGCCTCTCTCTGGGCAAATGTGAGCCCGCTGGGGTGCTCGGAACCGTCGTCGTCCTGGAATCCTTCCCTGCGCCCACACACCGCCCAGGAGGCCACCTTTTTCAACACCTCGAACGCTCCAGAAGACCCAAACCCCCGTTCAGCAAGATACTCACGTGACTGCAGCAAGAGCTGGTCGTAGCTGCACACGTGGCGGCAGCACATCGCCACGAGAAGCCCCTCGAACATCCCGCTCCGCACTAGTGACGAGTTGAGAAGACATTTGAGCGTCAAATCGGTGGCTGCGCCGCACAAATGCTTCGAGATGCACACCACAGGTGTGTCTGGAGCCTCAAATTGCCCCAAAAACGTGTTGAGATCGAGGTCCTTGATGTCGATCCGCGTGCGATAGATCAGCGGAGGGTCCACTGGGAACGGCAATTCCTCGGTGTCTTTGACCATTTTCGGGTCCATTTTCATTCGGCTGACGCTACGGTCAATGAGCCCAAAACCGTAGCGCACGGAGGGCACAACACTGCCCTGAGACCGGAGCTCTTCCAAAATTGAGACGTTCACAAACCTCGAGAGCTCTGCTCTCCCTGCACCAAACTCCAAGTAGAGCCGGCCGCGCCCTAGCAACTGTTTGGCCTTAAGGTTCCCTATGAGCGACGCCTGCTGGATCGGGTGTTTTTTCAGATGCACCTCCAGGAGCCGTTTGTCCAAGCCCTGGTGGTCGTGCACCTCATAGGGAAGCTCTGGGTACTGTAGGGCCTGTAGGAGCGGGACATATTGCAGGAAAAGACTGTGGAGTGCTTCACCGGTAGAAATCTCAGTGGCAGTAGAGTTATCGGAGCTGTTATCTTCTGTCGCCAATTTTCCATTGCAATCCTTGACGTACCAGGCGTCTATCGGAGGTGCAATGGACCTGCACTTCTTGAGGTGTCTCTGTAAGTCCAGGGCCCACACTGTGTGCCGAGGGTCCTTCGGGCAGGCTATTCGGGCGCCCTTTGGATCAGATCCCTCGGACTTTTGTCGGTCCATGTGTTCAGAGCAGAAGCGTCCATGGGCCGTGCGCTGCATTCGACACCGTCTGTTCTTGTGCACAAGGAAGAACTCACAGTGCGACTCATGGGACGGTTTCGCTCGCTTGGACAGGTCCCCTGGTGAAGTATCGTGCCTTTTGCGACCTTCCGGGTCGGTAGGCTCTGTTTCGGTAGGCATTTCTAGGAAAATGTGGAGGAAAGGAGGAGGTCTTCGCACCTGAGAGCTGGCGAGAGCCTGGCGAGATTTAGCGTCGGGCTCGCTATTTTCTCGATATTTCCTCCAGAGCACGCGACCAGCTCATCTCATCGGCGAAATTTCTCTGACCTCCAACTCTCTCGAAGACCCGAAACCCGTCCCCAAAATGAAGAAATCCAATGATATGTGGAAGTTGGACTTACTAGAGGCTAAGTTCAACTCGGCACTGCCCCGTTTTCCGCACACGAAGAAGCTTCTCCAAGCGAAGAACAACTCCAAGTTGCTCAGGAAGCTCCCCACGAATCCTGAAGATGCCCAGAAACAGATCATAGCTCTCAAACGTGACTATTTTGAACGCAAGTACCACAGCGGCTACACGAAATTGCACAAAGAAGTGGCCAAGTATATGAAGAACAAGGCCAAAGACGCTTCTGTGGCTCTGTTCGTATCGAACGAGCACAATATCAACACCATGGTGACCGCCAGATTGATCAAGGCCGTCATCACCGGTCTCTTGACCACTAAGGACTTGAAAGCCACTCCTCCCCCGTTCATATCGGCGGACGTGGTGAGTATCATACAGGACAAGCAGCATCCGTCCAACCCATCGCGCTTCTTCATAGACAACTGCCAGGGCAACCAGGCGGTGAACAGCTTCATCTCAGGGCTCTGGAATAGCAAGGGCCTCAAGGGCCTCTTGGTGGACATTGAGTGGTCCTTTCGAATGGTGCGGGGGAACCTCAGCAAGGAAGAGAAGGAGCGCAGACAGGCGCTGACAGGGCGCAAGTTGGAGAAGGAGGAGAGCGAGGGTTCTGGCTCGGAGTCCGACTCTGACTCTGAAGGTGAGCCAGCGCACGAGTCTGCGACTCTCTTGGGCGCTACCGTCGACGAAGAAGACCTTGAGCGGTACGCGGTGTACGAAGGGTCCGATGGCGAAGAGCAGCGTTTTGTGCCTGACCCCAGCGTGAACTACAACGAGGTGACGGATGAGGAGCCAGAGAATGAGGCTGGCAGTGAGTCCGACTCTGGGTCTGAGTCTGGTGACTCGTTCTTCCAGGAGGAGGTTTCCAAGACCCCAGCGTCGAAGTACAATCTCCCCGAACTAGCGACGGGGTACTTCTCTGGCGAGTCAGACGCTGAGGACGTCGACAACGATGAGGTGGTCAAAGCCGCAACAGCCCCGAGGAAAAACAGAAGGGGCCAGAGGGCCAGACAGAAGATCTGGGAGCAAAAGTACGGCAAGGAGGCCAAGCACGTGAAGGAAGAACGGGCCAAGTATCTCAGCGAGCGAGAGCAGAAGCAGCGTGAATATGAGGAGCGATGCCGAAGGAGAGAGGAGAAAGCGCGGGAGGCGATGGAAAAGGCGCCTTCTGGCGCCAACGTGGAGCCGTTAGGGCTCCGAAAAAAGCACGAACCCTCCCCTGCTCCAGCACTCCCGCCAGCAATCCACCCCTCGTGGGAAGCCAAGAAGTTGGCAGAGCAGAAGCTCAAAAATGTCAAGTTCCAGGGGAAAAAGATCACCTTCGACTAAGTTATCTGGCCTACACTTCGCATACAGCTCGTCTATTACAACGCATCGAAATCCACCCGGAAGTCGCGCATGAGCTCGTCTTCGCCCACCGGCTCACAGAAGATCGGCGTCTCCACTTCGAAGAAGTACTCGCATTTCTCGGGCTCGCTCACCGACACAAGCCGCGTCTTGGGACCACACCGAAGCTGTACCACGGCCGAGCGCCGCGGTCCGTTCCAGCAACGAGCCCCGTACTCGTAGATCATGCGACTGCCTTGGATAGAAGAGTACTTTCCAATAACCACGTCGTTGCCATTGCCCTCCTGGTGAATTGCATCGAAAAATCCCAAGCTGTAGGTATACTCGCCCAATTTGTTCACAAGTGCTTCGCCACGGAACGCCCTAAAAATGTCCTGCGGGCCGTAGTCTTCCTGGAGATCCTTTTCGATCGTTTCTACCTCCTTTTTTTTCAATTTGATCTCTTCCCGAACGCTGAGAATCCGATCCTCGAGACCCTGAAGCGTGTAGGACTCCGCGAGAGACCGGAAAAAGGTCGGCGCCCGCTGGTAGAGTCCCTTGGCGTACAGGTAGTAGTGAGAGATCATGTTGCGGAGCGTTGGGGCCTTGAATTCAAGATGGTGCTCCGGGGCAGCGCCACCCCCAATTCGAAGCGCCTTGGCCTGAGCCTCCAACTCTCGCAACTTCTCCGCGAGTGAGGCGTCGCTGCTACCGGGCACCTCAAGGTTTGAAGCATAGTCCTGGTAGGCTCTCACTGCTTCCTTCACCGCAGCATCGTTGAAGTTTGGGTTGTACTGCGCCACGAGAGCCCCGAGAATGCGCTCCAAACGGTCCGTGCGAGCACCCTGACCGTTGCTGGCCGCCTCCTGGGCCTCGATGCTTCTTCTGAGTTGTGCAAGTTGTGGCTCAAGCCTTGAGAACGCCAGCTCTTCCACGTGGGCCACTCTATCCTTCAGGCTCTCCTTCTGCTGAAGAACGCGAAGGTGAGCCTTCAACTCGTCCAAGGTCTTGCGGTCAGCCTCGAGCCCTCTCTGGAGCAGTGCCGCCGTCTGCTGGAGGCCATTGCGAATTACAGCCGCGGAGTGTATCAACTGGCGCTTCATCTCGAGCGCGTCCTGAAGCTCCTGGACCCGTGCCCGCTTGTACTCGTGGTACTGGGCGCTGACCTGGGCGCATTTATTGGGGCACTTCCCGCTCAAGTATTCGTCTGAGCCATCGCAGCACACGTCGTAGTCGCACACACCATCGTTGAGCTTGAATTGGTCGAGATGCCCCGGCACGAAGCCCTCGTTGGGGCAGTAGAACTTCTCGGGCAGCTCAGGGCACGCGTTGGTGCCAGGCTCGTCCGACCCGTCAGGACAGTCGCAATAATTGTCGTTGATTTGGTCATACGAGAGCACAACCGAGGGGTCTCCGAGACATTTCCACAACTTTTCGCCGCTGGGTCCTTCGTAGGGCTGGTAGAGGTGCTGGCGGTCGGGGGACACTCCGAGCACCGACCCGTTGGCAACAGCTGCGCCGGCTAGCGCTAGCACAGGAATCCAGTGCACCATGAAGATTTAGGATCGCCAGTTCTGGATGTCAATGATCTGGGCGAGATCTGTGGTGAGGCAGTGAGAAATGAGCGGTGATGGAGAGAACTGCGGAGTGGCTATGGCCTGTCTTTGCGCGCTCTGAGAGGGTCGGTCTTGGCCTTGGTCGCAGCTGCGACCGCGCCTGGATCAGAAGACACCATCGGCACTGCTTGAGCCACTGGGCAGTCAGCTGGGCTCCAATACTCGGGGTACTCCCTGCCAGCCGCTAGGCTCCACGCGGTGTTTTCTTGTCAGTCTACCCGTGCCACTGCACTCGTCTCACCGTCCCCCACTGTCTCTCCACTGTTCCCCTGTCTCAACTCGCTGCCGTCCATGCCCACGCCCTGGTCCGTCACCAAGTGCAAGCGCATGGTACGCCCGCTCCTCTCCAAGATCCACACTCTCACGGAGCAGCACGAAAGTTACCCGTCGATCGCCGACTTCGATGTGGCCCAGCTCGACGCTCTTCTGCCGGCTCAGCTCGCGCAGTATCCACAGCTCCTACGGCCCCAGACCGCCAGCGACCGGCTCCTGAGCCTCAAGCCGTTTTTGCTGCCTGAGCTCTTCCAGGCGTACAAGGAACTTTTTGCCACCTTCCGGACCCTCATGGCAGCGCTAGAGCCTCACAGCCGCTCGGTTTCACCTTCCAAACTTTCCACTCTCTGCGCCTTTAGCATCGGCCTGTCGATTGCAACCTACACCAAAACCTCACACTACGAGCTCAACCACGCGATTTTGTTTGACCGCAACTCGTTGCTATGGACCAGCGACTATTCCGACGATATCGACACCTGGCTCTCCATGGAGCCGGCCTCGGTGGTCTCTCGATATCGCCACCAGCTCCTCGTGGGCTACATCATTCACTTGGTGGTGCTTCATCTGAACCTGCTCCTCTATCCCTTGGTGCCTGTGCTCATACACTGGCTCATGGACCAAGGTCCGCATTTTACAGCCATTGGCCGCAATTTGTTTGCCGCCTTCTGGTACGACGGTGACCTCTCGTGGGGTGACACGAGGGCCCAGAACGAGATTTTTTGGGCGTTTTTTCGCTCTGGGTACTGGCGCTGCTTCTTGGAATCCTTGCGACTTGAGCCGTTTGCATTCTGTTCCCAGAGCCTGCCATTCGGGTCCTTGGTGCTTGACACTCTCCCGCTACACTCGAAGCTCTTGAGCGCGGGCGTGGCGACCTCTGGGCTCTATGAGCTTGTGGTTAGCGCCCCGCAGCACCCACACGTCAACGATGTGTTGCTTTATGTCCTCAGTACCATTGTCTCGACTTTTAAGGGCCGCTACGCGTCCTGTACCCGCCCATCACAATGCGAGCGAGCCTTGGACGAGGTCTATGACCAGCTCACGCATTTTGTGCGCGTCTGGTTAGGTGCTACTGACTCGGCCAGCGGGTTGGTGTTCAACTCGTTACTTCCAGGCAACCGAGACCTCTTCGACGGGTTGCAGGCGTTGGTAGAGCACTCACGCCGCTGCTGCCGCAAGTTGGCGGCGCACACAGACTGTGTCCGTATCAGGGCAAAATTCTCAGCTCTCAGAGAGACCATCGCAATTTTGCGCTCGTTTTTCATGGACGAGCCGCCTCGTGAATCTCTGAGCTTTGACCCTAGGGCCGTGGGCCTCCTCGTGGCGCAAATCCAGCGATGCGATAGTCCCGAGGCCCCCGCCTTCGAGGAGCTTGTGATCTGGCTTCACAGCATGGGGGGCTCGTACCAAGCGATTGCACACAAAGCCGTTCGTTCATTCCAGGGCTCCTCCATAGAGTAGGCAGGCCCCACTGGAGTCGACGAGGAATAAACGCTTGGCCTAGGCTATATGTAGGTTACCGGTCTGTATTGGTCTTGTGTTTGGCCAAAAATGCTTTTTGCGCATTGAGGTTCTGGATAATGATTCATCAATATTTTTAATGTTATTTCGGGGCTATGGGCTGGTGCTGTGAGGCTGTTATGGATTTCTCGGTTGTAATGGCTCCAGTACAGATGAAGAAGGTGAGACAGCTTAGGATCTCGCAAATATCCGCCTTGCTCAGAATGCTGGTGTCTCACAATTCTACCAGAAACTACACAGATCTTGTAGGACCATTTGCTATTTACAAGAAGAGGATTGAGCTCCTTGAAGCTTGAACCCCTCGGACTTCTTAGAACTACTGGACTCTTAGAGCCTCCAGGCTAGTGCACACACAATGTGCGCTCTCCCTTATCGTCAATAATAACACACTGACCGTTGATGTTCTCGTCATCGATAGTGCTGACCACCGTATCAGTGACATTGTCCAATTTTGTCACCGCAAAAGCGAGCTCGGGCTTGACACTAGCGCCCATGGCTGTCTCCAGAATTAGCCCTGGCAAAATGGCGTTGACCCTGACCTTGTCTCGGAATTCACTGGCCAAAGACTTGGTGAAGCCGAGGAGCCCAGCCTTCAGTGCTGAGTACACAGCGGTGCCTGGAAGTGTAACGTTGGTGCACGACAATACTGAGGATATGTTAAGTATCAAGGGACGTCTTTCCGGTGTCGAGCGCTTCAACATTCCCTTATATGCCATTTGACTCAAAATTATGGGTGCCACCAAATTGGTGTTTATTATAGAGTGCACATTATGGGGAGATATCTTTGGGAGGAGGTTGTGGGAGGTAAGGCCGGCGCAGTTGATGAGCACGTCGCTGGTGGAGAGTACAGAATGTAGCTTCAAGAACGTCTCACCCGTTGCATCCGAAGCGTCGGTAACCAAATCGTTGAGGTCGTAGGGAATGTAGCTGTGAACTTGGGACTCGTTAGTGGGTAATGTCTGCAAATTGCGCCGGAGTTTGTCCTCGTTGCGTGCCACCATAGTGACGGAGCAGCCTAATTGCGCCAATTTGTACGAGAGAGCGTACCCTAAGCCCTGCGAGGCCCCAGTAATCACACACTTCCGGGGGTGCATTTCGAAGAAGGAACTGGGGTTAGAGAAAAGTGGTACTCCGAGTTCAGAGATAGCAGATACGCGCCCATAGCCCCGTACTTTTAGAAATGATATCACTGTTACGTCAATTTCTCCGTTCGAGAAAAGACTTCGTGGCCAAGTTGGTTAAGGCGTGAGACTGTTAATCTCAAGATCGTGAGTTCGACCCTCACCGAGGTCGATTCTTATAGCCTTTATGGCCAAGTTGGTAAGGCACCTCACTAGTAATGAGGAGATCGTCAGTTCGAATCTGGCTGAAGGCATTTTTTTGCATTGGCACACATACCGTGTTCTTCAACTACTCTTTTGCCCTCGAGCTGGGCTAGTCTACAACGTTCTTCACTCTATTTATATTCCTCACTCAGATGATAGCAACGTTGATATGCCCATGATTGCAAACATCCCATACTTGAAGTAGATATTCTCTGTCAATAGGATGGTCACGTATCCAATCTTGGGCAAGTATCCCTTCACCGTGCCCACAAGGTCAGTTTTTTGATTCAAGTAAGACTGCTTCTTGGCATACAACCCCAAATCATCCACTGCATTGTTGTCTCCTTTAGTCAACAACAATTGCTTTTCCAGGTTATGGTGCTCCCGCAATACTCGGTGCACTATAGGAATCGATTTGCCCTTGATTTCGTACACCACAACATCTCCAACCTTGGCCTGATTGTCCCTATTCCATAAGAACAAAATGTCGCCTCTCTGGAAGGCAGGCTCCATAGAGCCTGACAAAACAACCACTATGGGCGAATGCGAATTTGCTATCACCGAGAGCGTCTTCCAGACCATAAATGCCGATGACAAGATGTAAGCCAAGTTGAGAAGCTGAACCAATTGCTGACGGACGTTCATGATGGAAGGAGTGGTCGCTATTGGATCAGGAAAAACGCCAAATGTAAAATGCAAATTATTGCCCGTGTCCGGCAATCACTTTCAGGAACCTTTACGTGATTGTAGGCGAATCGGTGCTTGGCTTGCCTAGATGTCACGTTCTTGAGTTGTGTTCGTGGATCCAAAGTTGAATATGTGGTCTGTGTGCAGGATAGTATCAAATGCAAAGCTTGTAGTATGACGGTGAAGAAGAAGACTAAGTGGCAAATAAGCGGAAAAAAGAAAATGGTACAGCAAATACAAGAGCTGCAAAATTCTTTAGAGGCATTAGTGCAACAAATCAACTCGTTTCGGTCTTAGGCCAGTAAAGAAGAAGGTTCAACTTTGTCACGTGACACGGACCTTAGAATCTACCCTGGTCGCCAGCAATTGCCGTTAGATCTATTTAAACTCTTTGTTACGAACTGTTTGTTCTCTTCTAGGTCAAATTCCAAATTTCTTGTTTCCATCTCGCTCTTTTCGCTTTGCTCCAGTTTATGGCGTTGTGCCCCGATCCCCATATTTTCTGATCCTGCATTCGCCGAATCATTTGCTTTCGAGCCAAGGAAAAAATAGCGCTCCTTAAGTACCCCCAGCACCCAAATAATACCCCCACCGTAAGACTCCCCTTCATTTCAGCCGGCGTCTCGATGACGGAAAAACTGCGCTCGCAGCAGGTGTCGTTTGGCGACTTGGATGGTCAGGAGAGAACGAGACGGTTCACCATCAGCTCCCAGCCCTCGGCGGTTAATCTTTCTTCCCCAGTCGGTGGCAACCCCCCAAACCCACCCTCCAGGACTCACTCAGTGGTGAATACCAGCACATTTTCCCGCAAACACTCGCAGACTGGCCAAATTTTGTCAGCAAATGGCCTGGGAGGTTCTTTTCAGCTCCCCCAGGGCTCTGGCGTGGTGCCCTCTGCCAGAGATCTGAGCTTAACCAACATCAATACCAACGTGCACCCGAATATCAACCCCAGCGCACACCCAAACGCCAGCTCTGCCAGCATCATCACCGCAGACTCGCGCAAAAGTTCCGTGGTCTCGAGGCAGAACTCGATCTTGGTGCTGCCTGTTGGCAGGTCCACTGCCAACAACTCGATGCTATCGTTCCCCACGTTGGTTGATCACCCATCACCGACAGCGGCAGGTTCCCGCCCGGATGCACTTCACTTTTTTCCATCCTCGTCTCGTGTCCCGCCCATTTCGCTGGCCAGTGCAGGTATCCTCCCTTCCGGTGGCATCTTGAACTCGGGCAGCATCTCGTCAGCTGGTTCTTCACGGGTAACCTCCCCCGTTCTCATGGATCCACCCTCTAAGGGCTCCCTTCTCAAGGATTCCTATCTGATTGGCGGAGAGCCCAGATCTACCCTTGGTGTAACTCCCCTTCTGCCTTCGCAGGCACCGGTGTCGCGTTCTGGATCTCAGTCTGACCGTTCTGTATCTTTGGAGCCGCCGGTTGTCCCTAGTCCTGGCTTAGGGTCAAGCAAGGATGTCGAAAATGCGGGATCTGCGCCTATCGATATCATCAAAAAAGCCAAGGCAGCAGAAAAAAAGCGCAAGAAACAGATTGTGGCATCCCCAGTGGGGCCTCCAGTCCCTTTCCAGCAGTATCTCACCAAGGAAGATGACGGAAAGTTTCATATTCTTCTTGGATGTACGGGATCGGTGGCCACCATCAAAGTTCCTCTCATCATCGACAAGCTTTTCCAAATCTACGGCCCTTCCCAGGTATCGATTCAGCTCGTGCTAACTAAGTCAGCGGGACATTTTCTCCGCGGGCTCAAAATTCACAATGACGTGAAGATCTGGCGAGACGAGGATGAATGGGTCAACTATAGTGACAGCTTCAATCCTGTCTCAGGCACCACCACGGCCTCTACGAGCGAGTTAGCAGCAGGCCCTAAAAAGGTCAAAAATCCATTCGACAAACTAATTTTGCACAACGAGCTACGTAAATGGGCAGATATCATGGTCATTGCTCCTCTTTCAGCAAATAGTTTGGCCAAAATTGTCAATGGAATCTCTGATAATCTTCTCTTGTCCATTATTCGATCGTGGGGCCCCACCACGGGCACTGCCAGTACCAAAAAGCCGATCTTGGTGGCTCCAGCCATGAACACTTTCATGTACACGCATCCCATCACCGCCAAGCAGTTGCGTATTTTGTCGTTACCTGAGTATGGCTTTGGGATCGAGGTCCTTAAGCCGGTTGAAAAGGTATTGGTTTGTGGTGACATCGGTATGGGAGGAATGCGTGAATGGCTGGACATTGTGGATATCGTCAGGCGCCGAATCACCACGTTGAAAGCATCGCCGAACAATTGCAGCTCAGTGGCGTCCAAGCTTAGTAATTGTGCCGACGCAGATGACGAAGACGACGAGGACGATGACGATGGAGACGGTGATGATGGCGACGACGATGACGATGATGATGACGATGATGATGATGATGATGATGATGATGATGATGATGAAGAAGAAGAGCACCACAATACAGTCTCCAAAGACAACGATATGATCTTCGATATTACACAAGATCTGGAGGATCTCGCTTCTGAATTCACCTCACGCTCCTTCTCGGTGCCCCCAGAGACCCAGAACATCATCTAGTGGTCCCCTTGCATTTTACATTTTGTATTCTGTTATTTTTAGTAATGCAAAATTGTTCAGTAACAGCCAAGGCCATTTGGTACTAAAGCATCATTGGCGCAGGCCTTGATGCGGGCGGGGATATGATGGGTCCCCTGCGTGCTGGTTTCTTGAGAGCGGCTAACACATCTACTGCTTCTTTCTCTCGTTCCACTTCCTTCTTCCCCTTCTCTTTCGGTATCTTCTTCTCCTTTCCAATCCTCTTATCCTTTCCAATCCTCTTCTCCTTCTCAGTTCCCTCGATCTGTTTTTTGGGTGCTGTCGCTTTTTCTCCTGTCAGATCCCCAAGCTCTCCAATTAGCTCAGTCAAGAGAGACATATGGCCCTCACGCACAGAGTCCAAATATTCCGCGATAAGACTCCTCGTGTTGGCCTCGTTCTCAACACACCGCTGTAACGTCTCTATAAGCTTCGTTTTGTTTTCGTGATATTTCACGTAAGCTAGGGCATGTAATAGCGAGTCAACCAAGTCGTCCACCTTGTTATTGGAGACCATAGACTCGTCTATTCCAAGCAACTCAAGCACCTTGGCCTGTCTTTTAGTGGCCGATTTGAGTGCAAGAACGTCTAAGTCATGGTCTTCGTTCATACGGAGCAGCATGCTTGAATTAAGCTGAAATGGGGCCGGTGGTGCTCCCAGTTCGGACCCAATAACCCTCTGTAGCCAGTGGTAGAACAACTTGACGCGTAACGCTTTGGCATGCTTACGCACAAACTTCTTGTCGAAATCCAACTCCGACATGTAACGATTCACCCAAAAATTTACCATACTCTGAGCATACACGGGGTGGATCATGGACCTTGAAATTGGTGTTTGAGTACTCATATTCTGAAATGTGCAAAATGACGAGTAGAGCATATTTTCAAGCACGAAATTGTTCAAAACGTTGGGCAAAGTGGCAGATTGAGTTAACGACCTTGTTCTCTGGTGTTCAATGACTGCTATTGTAGGGTTTTGGGGAGAATTGAAAAGAATTTCTGAGATCAACTTGTATGAGAGATGGCTGAGATAACGCGTAGAGTCCAAAATGTTCTCAGTTAGAATGTTCTCCTTGGTGTAGTCTCCTTTTTTCTTGAGGCATGGATGATATGATGATAAATATTTGGCATGGAGATCGAACTTGTTCCAATCTAGGATCCGGGGAGGCAGATTTTGAGAGAAATCCACCAGAAGCTTGCAATAGGCAAAGTTTTTCAAGCCGATATCGACCCCCACCACGTCAAATTTCTTTGGAAGCATCATGGTCAATCTGAGACCGGCTAGGATCGACTCAATGCGTTCATCTTTCCTTTGAAGGGTGGCTGCGTTAGTATGGTGCTACTCATCGTTCGGATCGCTACTCGTTGCTGGTTCACTGGTTTAACTTACATTTGAACCCACAGCAGATGATGGCGTTATGGAGATCAGTGCTGGTGCACTGAGCCAAGATCCTGGAGTAGATCTCTAGGCTCGGCACCTTCATAGGTGGTCGCTGGAGAGTTTGTTTATAAGCAGATCGCGTTTCAGCGGAGTGCTTAGTGTATTCTCGCGCTCCGAGCCAAAGTTCACAGTGTTCCAAGCAGGCGCGGCGCTACCTTTGTACTTAGGAGGCTTGCAGTCCACAAGCTGACGGTACAAGACCCTCCAGACTCGGCTATAGTCTGTCATTGCTAAGAGACACTTTGCTATATTTGGCAGCATTTGACTTCCTAAATAATTGACTTGGCACTTATACTATTTCTCTCCCAAAGGGCGCACTTTGTAACATGTTTGCACCCAGGAGGTCTCTCAGCTTTAGAACCGGCTACTCCAGAACCCACACCTTTTCATATAATTTAAAAAGAAGATTTGCGAAATGGCACTGGCTGCGGTATGGAGAGCTTGGATCAGAGTCTGGAAAAAAACAGTCCAGTCCAGTGCACTTTGGACATGGTGGCCTGGTGGCAGTCGCCCAGCGCATCAAGAAGAGCTCATTTTTTGGAAGAGAGTCCACAGAAGTGGCGGTGAGATTGGCGGTATCAGAGGGAGAAGTCTGGATCGAAAACTATGTGAGCAGTGAATCTGAAGAAGAAAAGCCAGAGAAGGAGTTAGGGATGGTTTCGGGGAAGGAGCACGCCATAGAAGCCATTAGTGGAACAATATTGCGAAGATTCAGCAAGAGAATCCAGGACTGGAGCACCAGACCCAGAAAAGGGACACAAGCAAAAGAAATTGGTAATAGGCCTAAAGAAGAAAAGCACAACGACGGCAAACTCAGACCCTATGGGACAGATGATTTCGATCGGATATTTGTCACCTTCAACACCTACAAATGCCCTGATTCGGACAGCAGTTGCTCTTCCGGGTCCTATGATCTCACGCCCCCCGAGCACTCGAGACGTCCTGAAAGCAGCCACTCTGCTAATTTCGCCCCGTGCCCCGCTCTTTCAACCCGAGATCACAAGAGAGCCATGAACCACGGGGGGCTTCTCTACAAACTACACACGGCAGTCTCCAGCTGGAGCTTGCACGAACGCCGGGCCGAGGAAAAATATCATGCAACCTGTACCCCTGAAGAAACCCTCGCATCAGCCACCACTTCAGGCACCGACAATAGAGCTCTCACGGTTACTGGAGCGCACAATACGGTCGTTAGGGAGCACATTGAAAGCCACAACTTGGCTATTGATTCGGCTGCGACCCTCTTTGTTTCCGCCGTTTCGGGTGATACGCTCAACCCAGCGCTTGATGTTGAGCCCGTCCCGTCTCACGCATTGACCTTGACAGACCACTATCTGGATAGCAGCTACTCTGAGCTCTCGCTGGACCTCCGACACCAACCGTCTCACATTGTTCTTTATTCCACAACGCGTAGGAATAAAACAACAAAAGGCTGGAATTTTGACGCTTTACGAAGGGCGACAATAATGGAAAGTTACGCATCGCAAATTGATCCTAACAGTGTCGGGACTGGGTTGGGTCCACGTTGGCTTTAACAGAGGGGCGTGAGAATACAGATATCGAACTAAGGTGTGAGCAAATGATACGAAAGAGCAACCACCAGGGAGCTGGAAAGTAAAGAGAAACTGCCGCCACGGGCGGAGAGAGTGGAATCTCAGTGGGGGCCTAGGTGTTAGGAGCTCAGATATTGCAACAGGCACATTGCTCGGCTAGGGAGCGCACGACTGCAGGAGAGCCATAGTTACAGAGTCGAATGCAGGCTAAAGATAGTACAATACATGGCGGTAGGTAGTGTGCGCTGGGGAGATGCCCATGATGGTGCTACGAGAACGGTCGTCCAAGTGGGTGCTGGAAAAGAGAGCCGGAGAGTAGTAGACGATATGCCGCCCAGTAGAATTGCTATGAGTTCTCCTTGGGCGGAATACACGGCCTCCAGTGATTTCACTACTAGGAACCGTGAGGAGACGTGACGATGAAATGGCACCGGCTCATCTCATGGACTGACGAGTAGAGCCAGGCGGGGCTCCAAATCTTATTTTTGAGAACGCGCGCCCAGGAATGAGGCGGTAATTTTCCCCAATCGGGACAAAGAATCTTCCCAATAAAGGAACACTATCGGTTATTTTGGCACTAGTTAGCCAAGGGGTAAAAATAGCCCACAGGTAACAGGTGTGTTACCTTGACAGAGAGGTTCAGAAATCTGAAAAGATCTGAGTGACGGTTCCACACAGACCAGGTGCGCTATGACCGAAGGAGCGAGCTCTTTTCAGCAGACTTCCTTCTAAAAAACTGGAGAACCGCCAGGTAGAGTGGCATGTCTCGTGACCGGGTCGCACCTTTTTTTTTAATTTTCCGGCCTTGATCTCGGAATTTCTGGTTCCAAGGCCCGTCCGAAACAGGGCATAATATAATACGAAAGAGCGAGTGATAGGGGAGCTCAAAAATGCAACACAGACCTGGAGACTTCAATGATGGCCTTTGTATTGACAGGATGATGAAGCAGGGGAACGTCGTTAGTTTCAAGCTTGATGTTCATGCGATCGCGAGAGTCCACTGACTCTGGCTAGACGATCCAGGAGATATTTCCCAAATGGCAAGATGGCAATTTGCGCGAAACGCGCGTTCGCAGCGGGGGAGGTGGGGGCAATAAGGGGCTGGATATTGGGCCACGAACGCGACTTCGTAACAGCAAAAAACGACTTGTAATTACACGGCGTGGGGAGAGAATACGAGAGGGGGGCTTCAGAAGAGCGGGAGGCAAGAAAAAGGAAGAAATGAGACACTGGCACACTGAGGCTGCGAAGAGCCTCGGCGAGGCACAGCATTTAGTGATGGGCAAAATTCGCGGCATCGGGGCCCGCGCCCCCCGTGTGCCCGCCCAGACATGGCCCGAGCAGGCTGGGCATGGCTCAGCTTACAGACTTCAGGTGTGGAGCAGACAGCTGTGGAAGCCAAATCTCGATTCAACGTTGCCACATCCCAGACCGGCCTTTCCGTTCCTGAGATGCCCACCATCCTTCCTGCCCCCACTATGAGAAAACGTGGCCTGCAATTCCTTCCCTATCAAGAGCAAATCTCTTTGTTAGCGGTGCTGCATATAACGTTCAGCCGATTGTTTTTCTTTTCTTTTCTTTTTTCTTCTCTACCACAGCTTTTTTTAATTTTTTTTGGGCAAATTTTTGACTCATGCGGTCTCGGAGAAAATTTTCTGGCCCGCCTTAGGTCCTCATCTGAGACTATAAATATGAGCCTCTGTCCCTCCTCGTTTTTGTTAGCTTCTTTTATTCCTTATCCAGTTATCACTACACACATCGAAATGCAATTCCAACAAATTCTCATTGCTGCCACTGCTGCCACTGCCGTTTCTGCTGCTAACAACACCACCAACACCACTTCGCTGTCTAGCTCTGGTGCTTCCCAGGCCGTCACTGCTGGTATCTTCGGTGCCGCTGCTGCCGCCGGTGTCGCTTTGTTGTTGTAAGCATCTTACTAAAAATGATATGATAGAGTGCTAAGGCACAATTAATATTTAATATGTATGTATTTTTAGTTTGGTAACATTTAATAAACTGCTTGAGGCAACAACTTAACTGTAGTATGTGTACCTGCTACTTTGAGCACCGCGTTGAGAATTTTTATTACCGGCGCTCCGGTGACAATCGACGCGATGTGCAGTTGAAACGTCGATTCTTTCCGGAATTCCCGCTCCTATCGTAGGAGCTCTGAATTGGAAGTAGTTTCATGTCTTCTTCATATCCCACTCTACGTCTATCTCTGGTCTTTCGACTCCTATCAAATTGTGGCACTGGAGCGTGTTATCAGAAAATATTTCGGGCCAGATAACTCAGCCTCCCAAAAAGGGGTCCAGTACGCGCTCTCAGGAGAGAGATTTGAACTTAGTCATCAAGTCACGTGCTGTTTTTGTGACTCTAGGGTCTGGTTCAGAAGGCGGTGGCAAGGTGGCAAGGGTGCTCCATACGTAGTCACGCGAGAATTTCTTTGGCTAGGCCGCTCCAGCTCGTCAGTTCGGAATCTCGTGGTCCTGCGAACGTGATGCTCTGCGCCTCTTCGTCTAGCGCGAGGCCAAAATGGTGTGAGAATTGGCCTAACGCGGAAGGAACGGGGAGGAAGTAGATGCTTGAGGATACGGGAAGGGCGGATTTTGGTCACTATGGGTTGAGAGCTTATCTTAGTAGCCAACTATGGGTGTAGGTCCCCAGTAGCAGGCTCCAGAGCCACTAGGGAACCCGTACAGACTCCACCTACTCCTTATGTAAACCTACACTATCTCATCTTCGATGTACTATGTACAGTCCAGAAAAGACCCCTTATCACTTGCCGTCGTTTCCGGGTCTCGATTTCGGGCCCCAGTTCTTGGTGGGGTTCTCCTGGTACCGCACGAGCTTCAATTTTCTCAAGTTGTAGATCTTGTCGCTAGCCTCGCAGTTGTCTTCGAAATTAACCTCCACTTCAGGCAACGTGGAGCCCGATTTTTGTAGAATCTTGTACCCTACCATCCTCTCATTTAAGTTCGGGCTCATGCCAATATCCTTCTCCAATGCTTCTATTTTCTGAGTCAATTTCGAGAGTTTCTCCGCCTTTTCGCTACCCTCCAGTTGCAATTTCGCAGCCATTTCCTTGGCACTGGCAAGCGTCTCCTTGTTGCACCGAATGAGCCACTGTCTGTTAATCTGAAGAATGACGTCCCAAGGGGCGCTGGTTTTGATGCAGTTCTTTTGAGCGTGGGTGAGCGACACTTCGTAGCCCAAGTTTCCAATGGCTTTGGCGAGCGCATTGATGGGGATCGGTGGCGACTTGAAGTAGCTGGTAAGGTGGTTCAAGTTGAAGTAAAATGGGTGCAGCAACTCACTGCGTGCCACTGTCAACATTCCCTTGATTCTGTCAATAGTGCCATAGACAGTCGGGTCGTTTTGTGAATTAATACCGAGCACCGTGTCAATGAACTCGGCGTTGTGCAAGGCGCCGCCCCACATAGGACCCGCCAAATGGTGCGTTGACTCGCAGTACTTACACTTGGAGTCTACCGGCGGTCCAGACGCAAGCATGTACTTGCTAGAGCCGTTTTCTCGCGTCTCCACCCGTCCCATGAACTGGTTCAGCTTGTTGCCACATCCCACGCAGTGGTAGGTTATCATAGTCTGCGACGCCAACAGCTTCACCGCCATTGGACTCGTTTTCACGCGGATAAATACCCGCATATAGAAGTCGATGCTGAGAGACAAAAGTGGCTCGATTGTCTTCTTGTATTTGGCGGCCGTGGTGGCGATCATGTGCAACATTAAACGGAGCCCAGCCTCGTGGTTGGCTTCGCCGCTGATGTATGAGTTGCCGAAATTGTTACCTCCGTACAATGCAAAGCATTTCTCAGGGTACCCGGAGCCCGCCAACACCCCAGCATCGGTGCAGGTGACAAGGAGCAAGCCCTCGTCGCGCACGGACTGGATGGCGCCGTCCATGAACGGGGTGGCGGTGCCGTAGGGGTCCAAGTCGATCACGTGGAACCTGTGCTTGCCGTTGGACATGAAGTGGATGGCGTCGCCGAGATTGGACTTCACTTTGGCGGAGAGCTCGTTGTGGGCGATGTTCAAGTCTATGGACTCCACTGCCTCTGGAAGCAAGTCATTGGCCACTATCGAGCGCACGTGCGGAATCTCGTGGCCGTAGCGAATAGCTCGCAAGCCAGTGGCCGAAAGTGCCTCCAAAATGGTGATGAAAGGGACAGTATCAGAGGCAGATTCGGGGTCCAGGCCCGGGATCTCGGCAGGTTCAGGGCCAGACTCGGCCGCAGCGTCTTCCAATTCAGCCCTAGACCTCTTCCGGGACTCGCGGGCCTCGCGCTTTCCCGGCTTGGACTTTCTGTATAGCTCAGACCACGCCTTGATGGCTGTCACCGAGAGGTCACGGTTGAACTGCTGGATCGGGTTGTAGAAGACCTTGTCAGGCTGGGACAAAATGACGGCCTTGCCCTCCTTGATGGTCACGTAGTCTGTGGGAACCTGGGGCGGCATTTTGGAGAGGTTTCGGGAGCGTAGGGACGATATTCGTTGGTACAATCGACCGAGCCACTTTGCCATTGGTGGGAAGCTGGGGCAAGATGCGATGAAAAGTTCGCTCTGCGCGATGGGAGGGCGCGGTAGCGGCGATTGGCGATAATCGGCGAGCGGGTAGCCTGGCTTTCAGTGCAGGAGTGCGGAGGGATCTGGTGATCGGAAGAGCCCTAGAGCAGAAGTTAGCAGCCAAAAGGAGCGAGACGGAGGTCAGATCGATCACAGACCGACCCCAGACCAAGCTCAGGCGACCCAAAAACCGGCATCACCGGGTCAGAACTCAAAATTTTCAAAATGGCCACTGCAGACTCGAGCCAGCAGTTCGCCCAGCTCCAGGGTATCATCGACGACTTACACCATGACACAGACTACGACACAGACGACTCCGACTACGAGTCAGACACCAGCTCAGAATACGGGCTCTCTGCACAGGAGCAATGGGAAGAGAGCATGAAACAGATCACGGGGCTCTTCAACATGGTTCTCTTCCCCATGCTTGGCAAGGTGATTGGGAGGCGAACAGCTCACATTGTGTGGGCGAAGTTTGCCAACTGGTGGTTCATATGAGCCTTTAGCGGGAGAATGTGCCCGATATCTACATTCAGTTCCTTGCGCGGCCATTTATTCCTGATCCAAACTGCGAAGAAGCTCTCCGAAGCGGTTGATGATCCCCTTCTCGGCCACGTGTGTCACCACCGTTTGCAAAAACGGCTCAATTATGCCTATAGATAATCTAGTTATGATTTGCTTGAGCAACTGGAGATATTCGTCCAACGACACCGACGAGTCCGAGCCGTAGGAGCCCGTAGAGAAGATCGAAGACGACGACGAGAGGTCCTTCGCGGAGGTCGAGCGCGGGATCGAGGCAGACGCTTCCTTTCCACAGGCCGTCTCCAACTGGGCCCTGATGATTTCGTAGATCCGGAGCACCAAGCGCAACACAATTTTGTAGGTGAAAAGATTGTCCAACTCGATGTTTATCTCGAGCTTCTCGATAAGGAGCTGCTTGGAAGACAATTTGATGGGCGAGGCAACGTGGTTCAAGGTGGAGGAGGAGCTGTTGTTGGAGGCCTGAGCCTGGCTGAACGAGGGCCCGATATCATAGTTCTTTAGTATGGAGAGAAGGTTCAGCACAAAGCGGAACTGATAGGAGGGCGGCGGGGTCGCTGAGGCGGTGCGCTTGCGCTCGAGGAAGGGGTTGGACTCCAGCACCGGGCTGCCAATCTGCGAGGGCAAGAGCTGCTTGGAAGTAGCCGCTAGTGGGGGCGGTGGGGGCTGATTTGTCGGCACGGCTGGGCCGTTCAGCGGGCGTCGGGCGCTGTGTACCAGCTCTGGCTTCTGCGGCCCCAGGCCCGTGGCACCGCCCGCCGAGCTCTTCATCAGCTGTTGTCTCCGCTGCTGCTCTATGTAGGCCTCCTCGTCCTGCTGGAGCGACTTCAACAAATTGCCCAAGGATATGCCGAGCTTGAGCAATTTGCTGGCGTCGAGGGGAAACTTGCTCTCGCTGTCGTTCAACGTGGCCATCTCGGGCCTGTGCACGCGGTAGACATCCAAAAAATACGGCGCTTTCGTCAGCGAGTCGCCCGCTGAGCTGTCGAAGGGAAGCGTCTGGAGGATGTGGCTGATGGTGGAGATCTCTCCGCCAACAAGGTCCAAGCACAGGGTCATGGGCAGAAGAGTAGGGCGTGGGGCTGGAAGGCCGGGGAAATGTCAGAAGAAAGGGCCGCAAACGGGCGGGGCTGGGCGCTGACGAGGGCGGAAAGTCGGCGGAAATGCTGGCGATTGAGTGGGACTAGGGCCAGATGGCAGCGCGTTGGGTGGAGTGGGAGAAGCGACTCCAGCAAGCGGCTGGTGCAGGATCAGGAAGTGGGCTCCGTGGCCGATACTGAGCGCGCTGTTCCAGCTGCTCGCCTCCGGTTCCACCGCAGCCTATCGGTGCTAGCGCCGACGCCAACGATTTCGGCCGAAACTGAAACTGGGCATTCAGAGGGAAAACCCCCACCGGTGGCATTTCTGTAGTTTTCTCGCCAAGGGGAGGTCCCTGGAGTTGCCACGGCCTTTGCCAGGACCCTGGTACAGTCTCGTCTTTGCGCGCTAATTAAAGCGCACTAGCGCCGACTTTAGAAGCCGAAGGCGTTCGGGCTACAAGCCAACCGCAGCGACAGACAGCGAGCAGCCACCTTCCACCTGCGCCTCCATCCCCACTGTTCACCGGATCCCTCAGTTCTGCCAATGACCTGAGACCCCTGTCATTACTACGCTACCATTGGCCCACAATGCTAGGCAACCTCTACGTGCTCCTTCTTTTGATCGGCCTCTTGGCCCTCACCACCGCCGTCGTTCTCTTTGGCGACTCTCCGCTGTTCAGAAACACCTCCATTCACCGACTCAGGATCGAAATCCTCCGAAATTTCACCGCTTTTGCCTCCTTCTACAATACAGTCGACTCCAGTACCGGCGGCAAACTCAGCTGGTACTTGGGATGGGCGGTGCCGCTCTTCCACGGTGTCATCACCGCCGGCTCATTGTACCTCTTCTTCACGCTAACGTACGCCAACATTATGCCCGAAGACATAAAGGCGTCCGTAGGGCACACTTGCATGATCTGGGGCACCATAGCGGCTCTTTATGGCTCGTGGGCCATGGCCTTGGTGGCAGATCCAGGGGTGCTCACTGCCACCAATGTGCACGAGGCCATCCTCAGATCCCCCTACAACGAGCTTATTTTCTTCGAGGGATCTCGTTGCGCCACCTGCACCAACGAGAAGCCCGCCCGGTCAAAACATTGCTCCGCCTGTGGCCATTGCATCGCTCTATACGACCACCACTGTATATGGCTCAACAAGTGCATCGGCTACTACAACTACCGCTGGTTCTTTTGTTTTCTCTTGTCCAACATCCTGCTTTTGGCGTACGGCGGCTTCCTCTGCTACTGGTCCCTAGCTCCTCAGGTGCGTCTGTTGGAGCTCAGCTGGTGGCAGACCATCACCTCCACTAACGACACCAACAAAGTCACCGGGATATTCATCATTCTCTGTCTGATCTTTCTGGTGGTCACGCTATTGTTCACCCTACTCCACGTGCGGTATTTATATTTGGGGGTGACCACCAACGAGGTGGAAAAGTGGTCCGAGTTGGAGCATCTCACGGCGATCGGAAGCTTGTACCAGGCGGTGGAGCTGGGCCGCTACGTCGAGAAGGTGCTCGTTCGCAACCGAAATGACGGATCGCACACACCTCTCTACGTGAGTCTATGGAACCAGTCGGTCACGTACGGGCCGGGCCAAGTGCCAGAGTTGCGCCAGGTAGAGTCGGTGGAACGAGAGCTTGTCAACGTATACGACCGGGGTTTCGGAGGAAATCTCAAAGAAAGACTCTGGGACGTTCACCGATTGTGAGCATAAACACCACACCAAACGATATTACTATCATCTACATTTCAATGTAACGATGCTGGCACTAGGGACCTCCTTTCTCCGCCACTAGTCGCTTGTATATCACCGGATTAACCTCTAGCTTTCTCACGGTTTTGCGAGGAGCCTGCTCTGCAAACCGTACCGGAGTGAAGCTATTTTTCTCTATAAACTTGTCCTTGTAAGTGGTGCCCTCCCATTGGTACGATATGTCCATCACGATGGTCCTGATATGGGCCAACGTGCGCGTGAAGAGGGCGCTGTAGTGGGAGAGCAGCGGCACCGCAAAGAAGTGCTGGGTGTCGCTGCTAGCGCATGAGTAGAGGTAAAGTCGAAACATTGACACCACCACTGCCCGTTCGAGCGACGGGGGGCCAAAAAGGTTCTGGATGTTGAACTTCTCGAAGTTGCGTAAGACGTGTGCCACGAGCTCCTTGTCGCTGAGGACCTCGTGGTCTTCAACAACAACTGGGCCCTCCAGATGAGCTAGAGGATTGACAGTGCCTAAGTCTGGCCCCGAACTGGCCTCAGGGAGAGGACTGGAGCCTGAGCTTCCAGCGGTGCTGGCCCACTTCCTCTTGGTAAAGACAGGACCCGGTGCCTGGGACCGTCGTATTGACATCAGCTCCTCATTTGGGATGTCATCGTCAAACGACAACTTCGACGACCGCTTCGGCCTCTTGCGCTGGGCAGTTGTTGCGACCATGGGGAGCGGAGTGGGAGGTTAGGGCACCGATGGGTTCGGGGTCTGCGATCGTTGCGAACCTCAGCCCATCCCCCACAGCGATCATAAGCGAGCGATCTGATAGCGGAAGCGCCCCGTGAATGAAGCCCAAATCGCCCATCTGACCTCCCGAGCCGCCGATTCCAGTCGATTCTGAAATCAGACGCTGCTGACTTTCAGCTCCGTAGTCGCTTAGTTCCATCGCCACCCCATCGGCTCGTCTCCACTCATCTGGCCCCGGCAGCTTGCGCCCCTAGCGCTAAATTTCTCAAGTCGTGCGGCACCTCACTCCCATTTGATTATCTCTTCGATTAGCCCAACACTGCTCCGAAAGATATAAGAAGTGTGAGAGCAATTTCTCTGCTTCGCTACTTTGTGGGAGTTTGCACGAGCTTTGCAATGAACGGAGACCAGCTTTCTGATCCGGAGAGTTCCCGAGGATCTAGTAGGGGGGCGAACACAAACAAGTACCAAAGCACTGAGGACTCCAGAGAGCCCAAGGGCCAACAGGACGTCCATAGGCCCTCAGACCAGCTGGAACTTCACGACCCTTCCAAAAAATTGCATAACCATGACCCCCAGTCCAATGACCAGTCCCAGGACTACAACTCCCCTGCCTACCTTGATTCCAACTGGGCCTCCAATTTCCTAATGGATCCTGGCCACGATATGCTCTACGACATGGATTTCACTTCTCCTAGTGCAGGCATCAACGCTGGATCTTCCAGTGCTATTGCGCAGAGTATCCAGTACCAGCAAAGTGTCCCCACTGCAGGCTCAGCGCAGGACTTCATGCTTCCTTTGCAACAGAGCCACGACCAGGATCCCAAGTCTCGCCCGCCCCAACATTTGCTGTCGACACCACAGCACGAGCAATCCGCGCTGTTGCAGGGCCAGAATTTGCCGAAATCTGTCAAGCAGAGGCGACCATGCGACCACTGCCGGCGGCGCAAGACGAAGTGTGTGATGATCCCAGGCACCAACAACTGCGCCCACTGCGAATCCAAGTTCTTGGTATGCACGTACGTGGATCAGCCGTCCAAGAGGGGCCCTGGAATGGTCCAGGACGACTACCTGTCCAATAAGCGCCCCAAGAGGTTGGATGGAGATATGTCTGGGTCCAATCCGAACTTGTCTTTGCTCCAAGCCCCAGAAGGAGGTATCAGCTCAACAATCGTACCGCCCAATGTGGCTATTCGAGAGGCACTCCCGATTCAGGACTACTCCATGGTCAACAACTCTCTTCTCAAGAAGACGCTCTCACTCCAGTTTCCTCGCTCCAGCTTCTACGTGGGGCCCACCTCCTATCTCTATGACGTCAATTTACTCAACCTTATCATCGACGCGAGGAATAGCAGTGAAAAGGAGGCAAATGGTGCTGCAAACGGTTCCAAGAGCTCAGGATCGGGAAAGATCGAGCAGATCAACCTCAGCGACTCCATATCTCTCCGAAAAGTGAGCAACAAAGCGCATTTCGTGCTCAAGGACGACCAGTCACCTCAGTCGTATCTGGTGATGTCTCAGGATGTGGACACCATTGAGAAATTCATTGCACCACATGGCCAGATACTCATTGACTTGTACTTCAGAATCATCCACCCGTCATATCCGATCCTCCACAAGAAGGTTTTCCTAGAGAAGTACTCGAGAACGCATCGAGAGTTCAGTGCTCCCCTTCTAGCGGCAGTGTACGTGTTAGCGATTCAATGGTGGGACTATGACCCGCAATTAAACCGCTATCCAAAGCCGAATTCGGAACTCATTCTCAAAATAGCGCTCAATAACTATCTTCTTGAGATTCTCAAACGACCGAAACTCAGCGCAGTGCAAGCAGGCTTGCTTTTACTACAATGCAAGCACATCCTCAGAAGTACCTCTCCACAGATGGGCCCGAGCGCCACCGAGCCACCCAGTACCTACTACTCGGTGATAGAGACAGATTATAATGATTGGGTCCTCTGTGCCCAGGTGACATCGCTAGCGGAAGAGCTAGGACTTGGACTTGACTGCCACGGCTGGAAGTTACCGAAGTGGGAGCGTGGTCTCCGCAAAAGACTATCGTGGGCAGTCTACATGGAAGACAAGTGGCTTGCGTTGAAGAAAGGACGGCCCTCGCACATAAATGAGCAGAACTGGGTGGTTTTCCCGCTTGCGGACGAAGATTTCCCAGAGAAGCACGGTGACGGCGATCTCAAAGAGGGATCGTCCGACATAGACAACGGCAAGAAGATCTTTCGCAACCTCATCGACCTCACAATCATCTTGTCCGAAATAGTCAACAGTTTCTACTCCATGAAGGCAATGAACGAAATCAGCGAAATCAACCAGGTGCTCAAGTTGGCGAAACCACTTCAGCTCCGGCTCAGGAACTGGTACCACTCATTGCCCCAAGAACTCCAAATGAATTCAGTCCAGCCGCGAAAGTTGTGCTCTAACGGGTACCTTCAGTTAGCATATTTTGCCGCTGAGCTCACTCTTCACCGCAAAATCATCTCCATCATCTACCAGCAATCGCTCACCAACAACCCTCCTCAGAAGGAGTTGGTCAACGTTTGTCGAGCGGCTGCGCGCACCCGACTTCTTGCCTCCATCGAATTTGTGCGAGACTTGAAGCCAGAGCACATTCACTCTTTCTGGCACTCTTCCTCGTCGTCAAGCTTCACTTTGATTGGCACTTTTGCTGCCATTTTGTTTGTCTCCTCAACCTCCAAGGAAGAGGAGGATTTCTACAAAGAGCAAGTGTTCAATTATCGGTGGATTTTGAAGATCTCGTCAAAGGGTTTTGATCAGGTCGGCTACGCATTGCTGAAGCTTGACTTGGTGTTGAATCAGATCCCCGGGTTGTTGATCGACCACGTAGGGTTGCCCATGGTAGTGCCCAACGTGCCGTCTGAGTCTGCTATCGACTACCAAAATAGGCAGAAACAGCAGGGTCAGCGGCAATTTCAACAACAGCCTCCAACCCAGGGCCAGCAGATCCAGATGCAGGCCCGGCCTCAGTACCGAAAACAGGGCTCCAGTTACAAGAACTCGCCCCAGGCACTTCCGGCGAATATTCTGCCACAGAACCAGCCGCTGCCACAGGGCCAGCTGCCACAGCAGTTCCAGTCTCGGCTTAAGTCCCAGAACCGCGTCAATGCGAACTCATCACCCCAGCTGTTCAATACCCCTTCACAGGCGCCCCAGTATCAGACGATTTCTCGTGGCGGCCAGTTCATTGTGAATTCACCACAGTCCTCGCAGGGTCTTTCGCCAAAAGAAGTGGTCAGAGTACAAAAATCTGGGGCTGGCACTATCAAAGCCGAAAACGGCCACAATCTTGGCTCCGACTCAATGAGCGGAGCCCAGGCGTACAATAACATCAATAAGGCGAGTCCGTCCTACTCCAACTCTCCCATCGGCTCTATGTCGGGCCCAGTGCAAAGCGATGGTAGCCCGTCGGTCATGTCTGAGAATGGCGTCAAGAACGGTTGAGATGTGTAATATACTGCAACATATAATATAGGGATTAAAGATAAGTATAGCGTAGTCAATGATGACAAAGATAGTAGTATCCGTTAAAACCTGGACCGTTCACTCTCTTCACCGTGCCATACTCTCGCCAGGGTCTTTAACTACAGGTTAATTTTACACAGCCTCATATCATTGGTTCATTCCTCACTAATCGAAGGGGGTCAAGTACGCCTCTGCAATGACTCTGGCTCTAGCATTCAAAAACAACTTCATCTCACTGATCTCCTTGTCCACGTCCTCCATAAATTCTATGATGAAATCAACCAATTTGTCTTTCAACATCTGCTCTGTGTGGAAGTTTGTTATCAAGAAAGAAATGTCGTACCCTTTGATTGGCACTCGTCTCAAGATAAAAAAGTTCTCCGCTCTGGAAGTCAAAAATCTGGTGAATTTATGAACCAAAATTTGCTCAATTTCGTCTGCCTGCTTGATCTTAATTGAAACTCTGACTGAGTTTATGGAAGGCTCAATAAGGATCCTCTCGTTCTCATTTCTTGCTATCACCATAGGGTTGAGAATGAGCTCAGGAGTATGGGTGTTGTCAACCTCTATCTCCGGGCGGTTGTGTCTCTCGACTATCTGAGACGAAAAGTCCTCTAGGCAAATTGCTGCGGTCAACGAGGATCTAACTGCTGTCAAGTACGGTTTGAGAGATTGAGACTGGTGTTAGTGGGGCTGAGCATCAGGCCGGATATGGGATGCTGAAAAACAGATACGCCAGGATTCGATTGGTCAAAAAATCTCAACCATAGCTTGAAATGGGCCATGCATTATATACATACCATTGTGGGTTGAATTGGGAGCGTACAAGAAGCTCAGTGAATAGGAGCGAGTTTGTCTTGTTATATGTTGACCGTCCTGCACACAAACATGGACTATGATAGAGCCAAGATAGAGCCAAGGTGGAAAAGACCAGATGCTAGATGTCAAGGTGGTTAGTCAGAGATTATAAAACCGATATTGCCGGAATTTAGAGAGCATGAGGTCTACGGAATCAAATTGTGATTAAGTTCGTCTCTAGTCGATTAATACTAAGTGTGTAATGCCTAACCTCCCCCAAACATGGGAAATATTGCTGCTTCAAATAGCTATTCGATAATTCCTCAACGATTACGATTCCGAGATCTCCTTTCCCTCATGTCCTGAACCTGCTTCATCAAACCGGCAATAGAGGCTAGAACCATGGTATCTAAATCCACGGACTTCACGGAATTGGGGTCTCCCGGAACCAGACCTAAGGGATTTGTAAACCTGAATACTGCACTGGTGAGCCTCGCTAAGAAATGAACCTCTCCACTGGTCATGTACCCGAATTCTTCTCCCGCTATATCTTCCCTGTCGCTGCCCAGTGGAAGGAACTTGTTCAGAGGGAAGAAAACGTTCTTCCAAGCGTTTCCAAGTAGAGGATTCTCCTTGTCCACCTTTCCCGTTTTCTCTATATTATCCGTAAGAGATGGTTGGCCATTTTGGAGAATTTGGAATGAGTAGGACCAGTTCCTAACGTAGGCAAAAATGGGCTGATAACGCACTAGGCGATACCGAACGCCCTTGTAGTTTGAAATATCCACTATAGGGTACCGATTGTGCAGCACCACGGTTAACAAGAAATCCTGGGATGCATCGTTAGGGTCCGGGGTGAACTCAAATTTGAATAATTGGTAGCTTGGATATCTGAATTTGGAGATTTTGCAGAAACGGTACTGATCTAGCTTTTTGTTGAAAAGACGACCGCTGTCTTCAGGTGGAGGGGTGTATCGATATATAATCAGGGTGTTCAAAAAAACGACGTTCCCATATTCAATTCTCAAGAGCGGCATAGCCATACCTTGCTTCTGGAGCTGTACTGCTGTTGGTTTTGAGCTCTTCAGCTCACTGTCCTTAAACATCTCATAATCCCGCTTTGCCTTTTCCGAAACGAAAACGACATTAGCCTTACCAAATCTGGAGTTTTCATATATGAAGTCCCAAGAATTGGATGGAGGGTGTTCTAATTGGTGTTCATATTGGTGTTCATATTGGTGCTCATATGGTTCTGCTGTCCCCTTATCTTCTGGGCGCTTTCCGAACTCAATGCGGGCAAGCCTTATATGTTCGGGCTCTTCGTAGCCAGGGAGCTCCTCATCGTCTCCGTCGCCTGCTCCAATTATCTTTCTTAGCATTGGCAATTGATTGTTTTTGAAATGCAGTTCCTGAATGTTCTGACTCCACTACCTATATGGAGCTATCTTATAGCCCTCGTCAGCTGTCCGTGCGCACAATAGTTCCTGCACCAGCTTCATATCACTATCAATGGTGTGCTCTAGTGCCCCAGGAGTCGGACCATAGTCGGCGCTCAGGACAGCTAACACCTCGCTACTTTGAATCTGTTTGTCTTACATTGTTGGCACCGTCATGGACCTTAAACGACTATCTACTCTCCATGACGCTCCGGTACCCACTGCCCTGCATTGACCGGCCCAACACTAATAGTTAAGCGCATGCTTGGGCCGTGTCGCTGGCCTTTCACTGGGCAATGTGTCTTCCGCCGTTCTCTTTTTCTCGTTCTTGGCCTCGCCTTGCTGGTTCATCATGGCCACTGCCTCGAAGACCGCATCCCTCACCGAGGCCTCATACTCGCCCTGCACTCGGTCACGCCGGAGATGTGCTGCCAATGTGCCCTGTAAAGCCCTGAAGGGAGGAGCCAGCTCCACAAGCAACAACAAGGAGCCCAATGCATTCAGCTGTACGTCTTCTGGAATATGGTACTTGACTGTCTTGGCGTCACGCTCCAGCGATGCCTGTGGATCCTTCACAATGTTGATCCGGCCCTCTATAGGTTCTCCCACATTGATTACTGTGTTCTGGGGCGAAGTGATAAATCTGTGTAGCCAGTGGGCGCAACTCACAATCCTGGCCTTTTTATTGTCAGCGAGTTTCTCTGTCGCAACAGCCCAGTCTCTCTTGAGACTTTCATATATCTCCTCGATATCATCGTTCTCGTAGCTCTGCAACACCTCATTCTGCAAGCCTCGCACCACCTCCACGAACTTCTCCTGCGATGATATGATGCTCTCGTAATCGAAGGACTCGTCTCGCCGCTTCAACTCGGCAATGGCACTTTCCACCAAATCTTTCTTCAACTTCATCGTTTGGTACTTCTCGTCCACGATGTCCCAGAAAAGCTCGAGCGGTGACGACCCATTGCGTCCACATATCTCAATGAAAGCCACTTCATCTTCAACCTGGAGAAACACGTCCTTAAAAAGCGTATTGGAATTGATGTTCAATGTCTGAAGAAGAGCCTTAAATTGGGAGCGGGCCACCCTATCCGAACAGTAATTCTCTTTCTCAATAGCATCAATTTTGGCTCGTAATTTTGCAAGGATATTCGGATATATCTTGGAGCGGTAGAGATTCAATATGTCAAGAGGGTGGAGCACATTGAAATGCTTATTTGCCAAAAACCTTGGATCTTTTCGAAGACTCGCATAGAGCAGGGCCCAATTATTATTCTGCTCCACAATGGCCGGATTTATTTCCACAAGGTAAAGTTCCAATTCTTTGAGAGCTTGTGCCTTCTGCTCCTCCAAGTCCTTTTCGTGCTCCTGGCGTAGCTTTTCAACATAGCGACCGAACAATTTAGAAATCTCCAAATCCGACAAAATAGAGTGTTTATATACGGGGTTGTCCTCTTCTATGAGCTTGCTCTTTATCTTCAGCCACCTTGTGTGGTGGGTTATGTTTCCCGCGGCCCGGTAGGAGTCTAAAAGCTGAACAAAATTCTGTTCAAAATTCTCCACCACAGCCGATTTATTCATGAGTTCTTCTTTTGTTTTTTCGTCGAGATATTCCTCGTAGAGTGTCTTCCTCCGTAGCGAGTCAGGAATTGACCAGTATACGGGGTTCTGGACTAAATGCAAAATGACCTTGTGGAAAGACCACGTGGAGTCCACATTGGATTCCCTGAGAAGCTCTTTGAAGGCGTTTTCGGCATCTTCCGTGGACGAAAACTTGGGTGGATCAAGGAGGGCGTCTCTCACTAGAGCCTTGGCGCGAAGCTCGCTGTCTAGTCGGCTGAGCACCGGATCACTGCTAGACTCGGAAAGAGGTTCACTCTGAGCTTCCGCGGCTGCCAGAGTGGTTGTGGACACTTCTGTGGACACTTCTGTGGACACTCCAGCGGCCGCCTCAGTGTCCCTTCCTCTGTCTGCTGCTGTCTCTATCTCCGCAGTCTCTTCCACAATAGTCCCACTGGACACCCCATTCTCGCCTCCCGCTACGCCATTATGCTCAGTTTTTAATTCCTCAGGAATGTCCCAGGTGGTCTCTCCGGTGCCCTCGTTGTAGTAGTAGGGCCGCCCATCCTCACTGGTGTAAGTGTGCCAGGACCCCGCATCAGGATTGGTCCAGCTCGTTTCCTGGGTCTCTGTGTTGTAGTAGTAAGTCCGACCTTGGTCATCAGTCACCGGCTGCCACTGTCCTGCCATGGCGCTAGCGACAGGAGACAAGACGGTAGCTGAGGTGCTCCTCTCAATGGGCAAAAAGGCCACTGTGTGCAGGCTCTTCAAGGTTGCAGCGCCTGCCATTTGCAACCACAGACCGCAGACTGCTACGGACAGAGCACAGTGATGAAGCGCAAAAAGATAGAGAAAATTGTTTAGGATACTGGCTGATCTGCTAATCTGATCACTTGTTTTCAAATTTGAGAAATTGTACGAATTGACTCAGTTGGTTCCCAAATGAGACCCCACGCCTACACTACGGGAGCGCTCATGGCTTTGGAGCACCTGGGAAGGGTGCAATCAAATGAAATCAGTGGAATGATCAGGGAGCTTTCGCATGCCAATAAAGATCCGCGGCATCCTTTAAGAGAGGAAAATCGGGGTTCTAGGGTCTGTGGCCGTCCAGAAGACAGATGCCGAAACGAGGGAACAACGTCATTTCTCTCTGCTGAGCAGTGCCGAATTCTTCGAGAGAGGGAAGGAAAAGTCCAGAAATTGGAGGAAGGAGCCGAAAATCAACCCACATTGTCATTGCCGGCCAGAGAAAAGGGCGCCCATGCTCGAAGCACCCATGGCGTTCCTCTCATACCATTGATGAGCTTGATGAGCGTGCCGCCAGGAACTAACATAATGTGCGTCAAGGAGGGCGAGCCGTTTCCCCACGGCGCAATTGTCTTGCCAATAGTTTACGTCGATAATATCCCTGCGGTCAACAGGCCCAAATTTGAGCTGCCTTGCCCCCGGGGGCGTGTGCCCGAATTGGGCGGCAACCACTCACACTTTCGGGAGGTGACTGCCCACGCTCCCGTCCCCACTTTCCATGTCTCAGGCCACGTCACAGGCAATGCCCCAGGCCATGCACACTCTCAATTCTGGCTCCCTTCTCAGCTAAGGTACAGCTGCTCTCACCTGCCACTACCACCACCATGTGGGTACAGAAACGCCATGGCCCCAGGGATGTCTGTTCCTCCAAGTGGTCTGGGAGCAACAGGTGACTTTTCTGCACAGCTTCCTCGAAAGCCATCTGCACAGGCTACTCATCAGCTGCTGACACTTCCACCTAAGTCGACAACAAATACCGAGACCCCTAACGCTTCTCTTCAGTCTACGACGCAGCGCTCGTCCTCTTCGGTCCAGACGGCGCAGTCGTCGCCAGAAACAACCCCTGGCTCCGACCCCCCCTACAAACTGTTGCTAAAGGCATACCAAGAGCGTGCCAAAAATGCAGAGAGATATTACCCACTCAATTCAAAAGAAGAGAGCCACTCTCACTCCGACACCTCCTCTGATAGCAACATCATTTTCCAGATTCCCTCCGCGTTCTGATGTCTCCGTGCACTGCTAGCGCGCGGTGTGCGCGATGAGTCCGGGGGTGTCTCAGGTCAAGCCGGACGTCACTGATACATGCTCCTTCTGAAGTGATCCTCAAGGCTCGAGACTGAGCCTTTAACAGTTCACCGCAGTATATCATAGTGGACATGACGGAATCTTCCCAAGTGGTTTTGAAGCCTGAGTGGCACTACTTGAACGTGGAAATGTAAGTCGTAGCGGAAAACCGCTCTGTTTCTAACACTAACGCCAGCATTTTAGACCCTAGATACACAACAGACCATCCCCAGGCGTCCAAAGAGATCACTATGGACCCACTTTCATGGAAACGTCTCATGACCTCCAGCATGGCCAAGCTCTATGGGCTCATAGGAGAGGCGGCCCACGTGGACGTGTTCGAGCTTCTGAAGACGGCGCCCGCCAAACTGATCGTGAGGATACAACCACAAGACAAAGAGAAGTTCATAAACAGCTTGACAGCATTCACGTTTCTATTCAATGAGTACTGTGGCGGAGACCTCGATGTGGGGTGCTACATTCGGGTCAACAAACACGCAGACTACATTGGGCTTGTTTTAGACGAGGATTTCGTCTAAAGCTGAAAGATCGAAGGAGGCTACGAGGGCATTAGAATACCCTCAAACACATCAATACACAGGGGTTTAGAGGGATAGATAGGCCATGTAGGCGGGTTTCAGCTAAGAACTGAGCGGCGTGGCGCTAAACTACGCGCGACACATTCAAGCCCCACAGGCGAGGACTTATTTTCAACCGACATACTGCTGGACAGTCTACGATAAGCCCACGGCCATTCGTTCTACAGCACACGGTCCAATTTTCAGCACTTGATATCTTCAGGCTTTCAGTGCAACCAGAATTGAGCTATTTCGAAGAGTGGGCCGTCTATACGTGTGGTGGCGCAAATACTGGAGACTGAGAGATACGGAGTAAAGAGTTGCCTTGAGGGCCTTCAATCTTACAGCTAGCACCATGAAGAGTACAACAACGAGCTGGGCATTGGTATGGCTTATGGCTCTCGCCATGTTAACAGCTAGCACCCGAGCAGACGATTATTCCCCGAAGATCACCTACACAAAGGCGGGTGGCGAAAGCTCTTTCTACAACTACTTCGACGACTCTTCTGTGGTAGTGGCTTTGAATGACAGGAAGCTTCAAATCTCGTACGACGATGGGAGTACCTGGAAATTGGTTGAAGAAACAAACGGTGAGTCGCTCATGCATATTAGAATGGACCCCTTCTTCAAGAACAGGGCATTTGCTTTGTCTGAAAAGAAGACCCAGTATTTTACCAACGACAAGGGCAAGACATGGAAGAAATTCAATGCCCCTGATGGCTCTGAGTCCCCCATGAGTTTTGATATCGTGTTCAATGCCAAGAACGAGAACTATTTGCTCTTGTCTTTTACCATCTGTCCTGATATGCCTACGGGCGACACCTTCGAATGTACCACTAAGTACGCGTACACTACTGATGGATTCAAGTCAAGTCCAGCTCTTTTGCCTGTGGACACTACCGAATGTACTTTTGCAAAGGCCACGAAGTCCTTTGACGTCGGAAAGGACGAGGCGCTTATTTGCTATGTGAACAAAAAGAACTCCTACGGCCACGTTGTTGAATCACAATTGATAAGATCCGACAATTTCTTTAAGAGCCAGACCTCTCTTTCCTTACCTACGGTGGGTGCCATCAGTGACCTCCGTGTGGTCGAGAGCTTCATCGTTATCATTGACAAACTCGATAAATTTAAGGAGTCTTCCAGTGTCAGTCTAATTGTCTCCACGGACGGTGTTAACTTTGAGAGAGCTGACTTGTCCATGAAAGTTTCAAGAGGATACGTGAGCTTTTTGGACTCATCTCCCCTGTCGTTGTTTATTTATATCATGGACTTTTCTGATGACTACTCCCAAAACTCCTACTCCTCCGTCTACTCGTCAGATTCTTCAGGGTTGAAGTTCACCAAAGTGCTTACGTCGGTAATCGATATCAACAAGGTGGAGAGTACCGATGGTGTTTGGCTAGCAGCGGTTTCTGAAGGTTCCGACAAAGATAGTAGCTTGGAGGATCTTTTCTTCGGGTCCATGCCATCTGAGAACTTCAAATCATTGGTGACCATTGATAACGGAGCTCTGTGGAAGCCGTTGAAAATCAACAACGATCCTGATTGTACATTGGAAAATGGCTGCTCTTTGCAGTTGATGAACTCGAGAATGTTCGATAGCGAGGGCACTTTTGCCACTGGCTTCACCCCTGGAATCTTGGTTGGATCTGGAAGCAAGGGTAAAATATTGGACTACGACAACATTGACACATACATCTCCCGAGATGGTGGAATTTCGTGGGACTTTGCCTTTTCAGGCGACAGTATCTTCTCTTTTGGCGATCTCGGCAACATTATAGTTGCCATGAATTTTCCCGAGTTTAAAGAATGGTCGTCTGCCAAACCAACTGAAGAAGTTCGATTTTCTTTTGACCAGGGCAAGACCTGGCTGACTTCCAAGCTCGAGAAGCCAATATTCCCGATTAATTTGATCACAACAATAGATGGGTCTTCTTCCAAGTTTGTCTTGACTGGAGTTTCTGAATTGAATGGAAATTTGAACACTGAGGGTTTTATTTATACCTTAGATTTTTCTGACGCATTTAAGGGAAAGCAGTGTGATGTGAAGAAAGACTTTGAAGATGTTTACGCCAGAGTCACGGATGGAGAACCAAACTGTATCTATGGACACAAGGAAAGGTTTTTGAGAAGAAAACAGGATGCACAGTGTTTTGTTGGGAAGCTCTACGAGGATTTAAAGGTATACGAAGAACCGTGCAAGTGTACTGCCGCTGATTTTGAGTGCAACAAACACTTTAAGTTGGACCCCGAGTCACACGAATGTGTTTTGGATGTGGATTCAATCACACAGAGATGTCTTAGTTCAAAAGATGCCTCGTTCTCTCTCAAGGATAAGGTCAAGATCGCAGGTGATATTTGTGATGAAAAGGGAGTGAAGGTTAGTGATTGGATCAAGGATGTTAAGATCACATGCAGTGACTACACTGACGGCAAAAAGGGATCCAACCCGGAGCATTCCATACTGTCAAGTCTCTATGAGTTTGATGGATCGGTCTTGCAGTACTCATACTTTGAGAAGGGCGAGGATTTTATTGGGGAAAACATTGTGGTCAAACTAAGCAATAGCGAGGTTTTTGCTTCTAATAATGGCGGATCTAGCTTTGTCCACGTGGATATCCCCGAGAAAATTATTGGGTATGTTACGGGTTACGTTCCTGGCCACATTATTCTTTTGACTCAGTCTGAGACATTTTATGTCTCAACAGATGGTATCAACTTTTTGACTAGGCATAAGGCTCCTACACCCCCTAACCTTGCTGGCCCCTTGGCAGTATCATTTCACAAAGAGAGCACCGATAAATTCATTTGGTATGGAGGTGAAGACTGTGTGAACAAGTACAGCAAGAACTGTGTGATCACTGCCTACCACACTCAAGACGGCGGAAGAACCTTTGACGTCTTGAAGACTGGCGGTGAGGTCTGTGACTACATCTACCCGTTCCTCGAAGTGATCACTCCGCTGAACAATAATACTCTCTTCTGCACCATTAGGGATAAGAGCACCGGGAAATCCACTTTGGAGTCGAGCAAGGATTTTTTCAAAACTTCGAAGAAGCTCTATGACGATATCGTGGGCTATGCAATCACCTCCCACTTTGTTGTTGTTGCCAGTGTTGACGAGGACAAGGTGTCACTCAAGGCACGAGTTACCATAGACGGAGAAGTATTTGCTGATGCCGACTTCCCCTCCAATTTTAAGGTCCAATCCAACCAGGCCTACACCATTTTAAATTCCCAGACGAACGCCATTTTCATCCATGTGACCACCAACACCGAGGAGGGCCATGAGTTGGGTTCAATCCTCAAGTCAAATTCAAATGGAACTTCCTACGTGATGTCTCTTTCAGATGTGAACAGAAACAGAGCGGGATACGTTGACTTTGATAGAATCGAGGGCTTGGAGGGCACAATAATTGCGAACTCAGTAGCGAATGCCGCGGAAGTGGTATCTAAAAAGGAGGCAAAGAAATTAAAAACCCAGATTACTCACAATGACGGTGGTGAGTGGTCCTATTTGCCCCCTCCTCCTGTTAATTCGAAAGGCAAAAAGTACGCATGCATTGGCTCTTCTCTTGAGAAGTGTTCATTGAACTTGCACGGCTTCACTGAGCGGGCGGACTACCGGGATACCTTTTCTTCTTCTTCCGCAACGGGCCTTATCATTGGTGTAGGAAACGTTGGAGAGACATTGGAGCCATACGACAAAGCTTCCACGTTTTTGAGTACCGATGGAGGCATCACATGGAAGGAGGTTGTGGAAGGTGTGTACATGTGGGAATACGGGGACAGAGGAACAATTCTCGTTTTGGTGAATGCCAAAGAAGCCACCGATAAGCTTCTTTACTCTCTAGATGAGGGAGACAGTTGGAAAGAGTACAAATTTGCCAAGGAGCCAGTAAAAATTTTGGATTTGGCGACAGTGCCCTCAGACACATCGAGGAAGTTTGTTATTTTTGCACAGTCCGGGAGCTCTCGCCGTTCTACATTGTCCTATTCCATTGATTTTACCCAAGTCTACACGAGACAATGTCAGCTCAACCTAGATGCGCCAAGCGATGATGACTATGAATACTGGACCCCCAAGCACCCTAAGCTTCCAGACAACTGTTTGTTTGGACATGAATCAAGGTATTTACGACGCGCAGTTGGCCACAATGACTGTTTTATTGGAGCGGCCCCCTTGAAGGAAGGTTTCCAGACAATCAAAAACTGCACATGTACCCGGAGAGACTTCGAGTGTGACTACAATTTCTACCATGATTCCGATGGCACCTGCAAACTTGTACCTGGACTTTCGCCAACTGATCGCCAGAATGAGTACTGCAAAGCCAAAGATGCGTTTGAGTATTTTGAGCCCACGGGCTACAGAAAGATCCACTTGTCAACCTGTGTGGGTGGCAAGGATTACGATAGCTGGAACTCACACCCCTGCCCCGGAAAGGAGTCAGAATACAACAAGCATTACGGCAAAAACATTTCGCACTTCAAGTTCTTCCTATTAGTGTGGATTCCTTTGTTTGTTTTCGTTTTCACTGTGTGGTTTGTTTATGACCACGGAATCCGCCGTAACGGGGGGTTCAAACGTTTAGGCCAGATCAGGCTCGATGTGGAGGACGATGATTTCCATCCCATCGAGAACAACGAAATCGACAAGATTGTGAACAAAATTGTCAACGGCGGAATTGTGTTAGTAGCGGGAACAATTGCCACCTTTAAGACTATACGGAAACTTGATCGTGCTTTATTGGAGAAACTTACTTCTCAGATTTTCCGTCGCCGTGCTGGTCGCAGAAGCTACGTGCTGGTGCCGGATATTGAGGAGGAAGAGGAGCTCTTTAGGGACGATTTCGAGGACGAATTGGACGAGGATGGCCAGGTCGACACCAACTTCCAGGACCAGCCGGAAGAAGATATCACCGACTTCAACGGGGCGGACCAGGATGCTGCTGATGTGGATTCTCGGCTCTTCAACCTCGAAGACCAGTCCGACGACGAGACTGCGAGAAGCTGATTAGACCAAAATGTATAGGATGGTAATCTTTGTAGATCCCGCAATAGAAACATCAAGTCTGAACATTACGTTGGTAACTATCACTCTACTGTTGCAACCCCGTAAATGCACATTAGTTGTCTATCTATCTATCTTTTGAATGTCCATCTCATGGATCAAATCTTCAGGGTTGACAGTTCCCATCATATCGTTTTCGTGGACCCTCTGGCCAGCACCATCTCTCTTCGACTTCCTGAAAAGTGCAAAGTAGGGTACCAAGTACAACAAACTCAAGAAGGCGGTGGAGCCTATGGCACATGCCAACGAAATACCCACCACTTTGCCCCGCGACATCACCTTGCTCTCCTTCTTGAGGCCGGTGGAAGACAACGAACTGAAATCATCTTTCACAAGCAAGCTGTTAATGAGCCCAAGCTCGCTCGTTCCGTCCACTGTGAACATGTACGGAATCCATGCAGTCCCGTTGAACAAGGCGGTGTTAACTAAACCGTAATCTTTTAGCTCAAATGCCCCTGACATGATCACTATCTGGTCCTGATCAAAAAACGTTTTGTTGTTATTGCTGTTGGAGTTTTTGAGCTTCAACAACTTTATGTCTGTGAACACAGTGGTGTCGGAGTACTTGATACCGCTATCAACACGGTGCCAGCTCTTGCCGTCGTAACCAGAAACAAAGTCAGTTCCATATGCAATCAAGCGGCCGTCCAACTTGCCATCCACAATCAAAAACTTCTTGATGGAAGTGCTGACGCCTGTAAGTTCCGAGTGTGTTCCAAAGGACTCGGTAGCAAAGTCGTATGTGGCAAAAGCGCTCTTGGCCCCGTTAATCTCCAAATCTCCCGCAATTAAGGCGCTGTCTGTGGTGTAGAACTCCACGTATCTCACCACACCGCTCAACGTGAGGTTGGATGACGGCTGGATCCACCGAGTGTTTGGGATATCGTAAATGCATACCGCTGCACAGTCCAAGGAACCTGCTGTATCAAACAGCCCGCCCACAAGGATGCGGTTGTCGCTGCCGTGGAGTGCCATGGCGTTGACCTCAATGGAGGAGCTTGAGTCTGAAAACGAGAGCGGCGCAGGTTGGAACGAGGGGAGACTCGAGTTCAGCAAGTCGTAAATGAACACCCCTGGGCCGTAGCTGGCCTTTTCATACGCCAAGGACCCGTTGATTCCAAGGAACAAAAACTCAGTGGTCACATCGGCGTAGATGGACTGGATCGAGCTGTTGCCCCAGACGAGTTTATTGGATAGAATGGAGGAAAGCTCGCTACTTGTATTGTTGAGCAAACCCAAATTGGTCACATCTTTGGACGAGACGTTGAAATGACCGCCCACAATGCTGAGGGTCTTGTTGTAGTAGGCGGAATAGGAAATTGTGGAGGCACCCGTCACATTAAAGCTGAACGCGGAAATATCACTCGATGAGTTGGTTACGAACGACTGGTCAGCGCTGTAGAGGTCCAAGATGCTCAACGACAATCCCGACAACACCTGCTGACCGTCCACAAGAGCTGCAGCCTGGGTCACATTGAGGTCATAGGGCAACGAGTCTGTGACCCAGGTCAGAGCGGCGGTGCTCCAGACTCGCGTCTCGTCCTGGGCGGTGAAGATGAGGAACGTGTCGCCGTTGACTGCGACGCTGGCGAATTGGCTGAACTGGGCGTCGACGTGGCTATTGCCAAAACCAGCCCAGCCGTCCGTACCATACAACGCGAAATTATTCATAGTGGCGTCGGTTTTGTTACTGTTGGCCAAATTCACAGCGTCTGTGTCTGACGCCTTGAAGTCGCCCACAAACAAAAGGTCCAGGCCGTATTCAAAGATTGCGGATGCTGGAGTGTCAAATGAGGCACCAAGGACAAGCACGCTCGAATTTCCGTCGGCACGGCGTTCAAGAGAAGTGCTGATCTCCGTCTGGTTTGAGGTGGTGTTGTAATGGCCCAAGTCCAAGGCAATGAAGTCGGATTTGAGTGCAGTTGAGTTGACGCCAAAGGCCCCCAGGATCAAAAGCGACGAAGAGTTAGCCATGACCAAGCTAGTGACGTTGGAGTTCGTGAGTCTCGAGCTCAAGAAGTTGATGGACGAGTTTCCGACAAAGGTATTAGTGGTAAGGATTCTGGAGCTGTCGTTGACCAATGAGGGCTTGAAGTCTGTGAAGTTTGCCAACGAGTACTCAAACAAACCGTTGAGCTTGAGCTCAGTGACGTTGCTACGCCGTGCATGGGTCAGATTCGTGCTGTTAACGCCGTAGTACGTGTCCAAAGACACGATCTCTGCAGTAACCTTGTCCACGACTACCCATGGGTCGGTGGTGCCTTCAATGACTGCAGCGTAGTAGGAGATCTCCACTCTGTTCTCCAGCCCGTCGCTGGTGGCACTGCCGTTCATGTGTCCATAATACAAGTAGTCAAACTTGTCGTAGTCGTTGTTCTGGTAGATCAACTTCGATGCCAACACCTGATCCTCAACATCAAAAACAGTGACATTGACAATAGATCTCTTGGCACAGGAGTCGTCCGGGATACACCCGGGGGTGGATATCAAGAGCGAATAGTTCCCCGAGTAAGAGATGTTCGGGTACAAATTCATGCCCACAGAGGAGCTGCTATCCACCTGGGATACCACATAGTTGGTGCCTGTAAGCGAGGCGTTGGTGAGCAGCAACACCGACTGCCAATCACCACCAGTAGTCGACGCGTAGTTTGTCTGGTCTTGGCTTCCGCAGTTGGGCTCGTTCAAAGTGTTGTTGCCGTACACCACGATCTCATTCAGGAACAATTCAAAGCCCTCGAGCGTCCCCTGGTCACCATACCAGTCGATGATAGTCAAGCCGATCTTGTCGATACCCACGGAGTCCACGAAGGCAAATTCCTGGTAATTGGAAGCGTATCCCAAGTTCTTGGTCTTGGTGTCTGAGTCATAGTACAATGCGTAGGTGCCATCTTCCAGGTCCACAAAAATCGTGTCGTCGTAAGACAAGGAGTCAGACTCGTTGCGATTGGTAGCGGTAATGTTTTCGAGCTCGGAATGTTGAATAAGCGGGCACCAGGCATCACAGTGGGTCAACTCATTGGTCACAGGATCCACATATGTGAGATTCATAATCCCGTTGTTGGGGTACGAGTAAATCCGGAACAACTGGACGCCATTATCACCGGACTCCGGCACAGTAAGCCGCACTTTTGTAGGTACAAGACCCTTCATTTCGTCTGGCAACTCCACGAGCCACTCGCCACCAGAACCAGCAGCAGCAGACCAGCCCTTGGAGGTCTCAGGACAAATCAAGGTGCTCTCGTCGTCCGATGCGCCGTTGACACTCGTAAAAATACCGTGCTTTAACGAGATCTGCTGCTCAGCACTGATGAGCGAGGTGTTGCTGGAATTGGTCGAGTAGCTCCCGTTTGTGGTGTTGTGCACCAAAAGATCGGGCAACCCCAAGGTATTAAATGCTCCGCCAAATATTATGGACCCCGCAGAGTCGTCGGAGTCATCAAAAACTTTGACAATTGCATTCACCAGGGCGTCGGCCCCAAAGCCTTTAAACGGGGGGCTCGCCAATTCCCCTGAGGTGATGTTGTATACGGCGACCCCTGAGCTGTCTTTGAACTGAAAGACTCCGCCGAGGTAAATGAGGTCGTCATCTATGAGAACCGAGCTGATGGTGCCGTTGAGCGGTGAAGAGGCAGGAAATACCGCCGTGGACTCTCCCGAGGTCAAGTTGTATATTATGGGAGCTGAGACACTGGAAGACGATGCAGACGGCAGAGAAACCTTCACGGTGGAGAAGTTGCCCGTGAGCAATGCTGTGTCGTTGGTTATCGTGTGGAGTGAGTCAATGTTACCGTTGAACTGGGCCAATGACTGCACGTTATTGTTCGTAGAGTTATGGAGAAAGAGCTGTGAGCCTCCCGAGTCTTTACTTTGCAGAAGAAAAGACGATGCATTGGTGTAGGAATAGGTGGATATTCCCGTGTAAGAGCCCAAGAACCCTAGCTTGCCCCCTAGGTCAGAAAGGTCAAGTTCGGGGATGGAAATTTTCTCTGAGGAGGCGGCAGCAGATACCGCTGAAAGAGATAGCCAATGAGAAAAACGCATGATTATTGGGCGTTGCTAGCGTGTGCTGTTGATGATTAGGCGCTGGAAGAACGGGCGGAAGCGTGGCACTAGGTGGCGATTAGTTCAGCTAATGAAAAAATAGTAACAGAGCTGCGGCAGTAAAGGAATGAATTGCTCTGAGAAACGCTGTGTAGATGAACTGGCTGGCACTATAAGGTGAGATGGGGTGGTGTGGATGGCGCTATGTGAAAGGCCTGGGTTGAGATCAGACCACGAATCAGAACAAAGGGCCTAAGCGGGACGTGGTGCACTGACCGTGTGATATAAGGGCCTCCGAGTTGTTCTGAGACGAACGAGGGTTGTTTAAGGAATGGACTTGTAAGAGAATGTTGTCGCTCAGAAATGTTGTGATCTGGGCTCAGAAAAAACAAAAATTCACAATGGCCAGCAGGGCACTAGCCCGCCCTTTAGCGAAGATTAGCGGAGGGCTGAATGGGGCGTTGGAATGGCCACCGCGCGATAGGGGCCAATTCCACTGTGAAGATGATGTGGAACACCAAAGCGGTCTACAGCTGGATAGGAGCCTGATTCAAAGAAATAGTCAGAGCAGCAAGTCTGACGGAAGCCTTTGCCTTGGTGAATAGGATTTAGGGGCCGGGACCGCTCCTCTCTCCAAAGCCCAGCCGGCTGAAACCCAGGGCAGCCCGCGAACATTTACGAGCACTTTGACGATGCAGCATGTTGACATCTGGCCAAATAGGGCATTGGGTCGGCGATCTGATCACGGGATGTGAGCACGTGATAGAAGGTTGCATCGCCAGCGACAACGCTGCCCAAACATGCCTTGCATTTGTAAAAATAGCCAAACTTGCTGAACCTGCCACTGACATCTACTTGAGATATCACCAATAAACTCCACGAGATTTCTATGCCGTTTTAGGAGTCACGTTGCCCACGGTCCTTGGCATCCTGCATGTATCACGCGCTATATCCCGATCCGCAACCCAAGCCAAAGCTTAGCCTTAGGTGCTCATGTCTGCCCTGGTGCCCATGGACGCTCCTTCTGACTATCCAAAGGGCTTGGACCCCTATTTGGCACGGCAGCATTTGCTTCACCACACATACTCCCCCTTGATTTCCATACAGGCCTCCTATAATGCCGAGCTCTTGATTCAGCGATCCCTACGCAATGAGAACATATCGTTCCTCCAGTTCATCAAACCGTATGGCAACAATGCCAAATATAGCATACCCAACCAGTCTTTCAAGGTGACTAATACCCAGTTGATCACAAAAGTGTATCCCTCTTTTCCAGTGCGATTTGAGCTCAGTCTTCCGGAGCTTCTCTCCATAATCAGCGCATCTTCTTCCAAGATGAACCCCTCTGCATCCATAAGCTCCACTGCCTCAGTGCCGATATCAAACGACGCCAAAATGCACCAGCTTTTCAGCATCTCTTCTTTAGAGCATTTATTACAGCACAAGGCCTCTTTAGAATCAAACTCCGATCTATACTTGGACTTTTTCTCCAAGGTGATCACATCCAACCAGATTGTGCCTTTTGAGACTTTCAACCACCCAGTATCACAGATATTTGTTATAGATTACCACAAGGATACGATAGATGATCTCAGGAAACTCATAGTGGAGTTTCGCAACTTCAACTTCCCAAAATACTTCCAGATCGACGACTTACTAATTCACGCGTTCATCATGTATGACTCGTCGGTGGCCGATGTTGCAGAGGTCACAGAATTTCAGGGCAGCATTCGCAAGTTGCTCACTGTGAGCAGTTTCCTTCTCCCAATTCTGTTGCATGGAATTGAAAGCGAACCCACAGTAAATGTCAGCACTCAGGAAAACTCAACCATAGACGAAGATCTCCAGCGCATTAGCCTTGGCAGAGCGAGCCAACAGCATGAGAAGGGATTCGAAACAGGGAAAGGTAATAGTGAAGGAGAACAGCTGACGGTCGAGAAAACTGCCAACACGCAAAACCTGATAGACGGGCAGGACGATGCTACCTCTACATCACCCGCTCCATCCCTAACATCTGAACCGCTAATTATGAAGATTCCCCAGTCCATAGATGCTCTCATTCGCAGGCGTATCTACGAGTATATCACTGGCCAGTTGATTCCGCACATGGAGAAGAAGGTTCGGGTGTGGGACGATCTGATCCTTGCTCCTAAGAAGTCCATAGCAGGCCGTTTTTTTTCAGTCTCGAAACTTTTTTTCAACAACAGCAAACAGGAGGCTCAACAAGCAACTTCAACGTCGTCCTTCAACTATTCTGAGAGCTACTACTACAAGTCTTCCCCGGAGCAGGTCATCCGCAAGCTCGGAGACTGGTCCCTCATACTCAAGGACTTTAAGTACGCCTATTCCACTTACGACTTGATAAAAAAAGACTACATCAACGACAAGGCATGGGTGTATGTGGCTTCAATTCAGGAGATCTGCATAGCGTCGCTACTTCTAGCGCAGACCCAGCAAACCCAACAGGCGGTTGCACCCGACAGGAACACCTTCAGAAAGATCAGACACGATATAATAGAGCCATACTGCGACAACTTGCTCTACACATTCAAATCTCGATTCAATCTCAAGACATATGGGATCAAGGCGTTGCTCATCATTATTGAGCTCCTACTTTGTGTTAGCCAGTATCATAATAACTCGTGGTGGTGGAATGATTTGATTGAAAAGTACCTCTACAAATGTATGGAGGAATTCAGCAGGCACGGAGGGAGTGGCCTGGGGAACAGGGTGATCAGAGCATTGCTCTATGAGAGGCTTGGCTACTCCTTTGGCAAATGTTTCTATCTTGGGCCTGGCGAAACGCAGCGGTGGATTCAAACACGAGAAATGACGGAGACGGACTTGGCGAAAGGAGATGATGGGATGTATGTAAACCCGCACAAGTCTCACAACCGGGACTTCCAGTTCACCGGACTCACCAGATTCAGAAGGTCCTCAATCTGGTATATGCTCTCAATGAAGGAGTGGATGGAGCTTCGAAACTACCGCCAGGTTCGGTACCTTCTCCAAAATATCCGCTTCTGCTACAACATTGAGAAGACCACAGACCAATGGTACGACAGAGAGGGTCTTTTCTTACGGACAGTAAAGAAGGAATTGAGCCAGGTGAGTGATGCTTAGCGTCTTACTAAATTTGCATAGTCCAGTGCTGTAGCTTGTAGAAACTGGGGTTCGTGTGCCAAAAGTCCTTCGACAGGCGGTTACGGTGAAAAAGTCTTGCTCCTCAAATGGTCCGGTTCAGGCGAAATACTCCAGAATTTTGAAAAGCTGGATCAGAATGTAGGCTCAGGGCTCCTTTGCCCAATCCAGCAACTTTTGGACCCAGTCCCGTGGGAAGTTGCACTTCCAGTGCTCGAGTAGCTCTTCGGTTGGTGTTCGCGCACCGCACTAGCTCCCGAAGTCATCGCCAGATAGCGCGGCATAGCTCGACCCTCCCTTCTTCCACCGCTCCAGAACATTCCAAAATCTAACATTCCATGTCTTTCAGGAAGCGTGGCGATATAATTGGCGGGACGCCCAGTGCGAGAGCACCAGTCACTGGCCGTTCTCCGACCAACTTGGGCCTCTCAGCACGCGATGCGGCCCCACGAAGGGCCCCTACCGGCGGAGTAGTCAGATCACCTGCCACTCTCATCACAGGCTCGAGAAAACAGCGAGACCATGAGACAGCGCTTGTGCTTCAGCATCCGGGGGTCAAACCTTCTATCATCACATCCTCCCCCACCGTGTCCACCGGGTCCCTGGACTTGGACAAGATCTTGCTACATCTGGGACTTCCCTTGGGAGCCTCTCTCCTAGTGGAGGAGCTTGGAACTACAGACTTTGCGTCCATTATCTTGCGAGTTTTTGCATCACAGGGGATCACCCACAACCGCGTGAGCGAGAAGAGGGAGGTGAACACACACGTGATAGTGGTGGGCTACGGTCCCTCTTGGGGCTCCGAATTGCCGGGCCTATACAAGGGGACCAGCAAAGACCAAAAGAAGGCTCGGGTGATTGCCAATGAGTCCAAATTGAGCGTCTCAAACCTCTCGGGAACAGTTGCAAATACCAGGCCCAAGGACAAGGATCTCAAGATCGCGTGGAGGTACGGACTCAAGAAGCCAGATGACGAAGCATCTCCAGATCTGGCCAACGAAGCCTCTCAGTCACAAGATCTGCATTATAGTCACCAGTTTGACATTACCCAGCGTCTAGTGCCTGGTCCGGCGACACCCGAGATTTCGTTTGTGGGTATAAGTCCCGACGTCTCCTACCGCAAAATCGTCGAGCAAATCAACGGTATCATCGCCCACCAGCTCAAGCAGCTGCCAGGGACTGTGATACGGCTAGTGCTTCCAAATTTGCTCACTCCGTCGATCTATGCACCCCAATTCTCGAGTCCCCAGGTCTTCGTGCCATTCGTCCATTCACTTCGTGCTCTTTTGAGTAAATATCCCAAGAATTTGGCCATGGTAAGCTCCATTTCTTCGGATTTGTATCCCAGGACATCGAATCTCGTGTTCAATCTCGAGACCTTAGCTGATGCGGTCATCGAGTTGCAACCATTCAACCAGGAGATGACCCAGCTCATAGAAAAAGCCTACAAGAACGAGCCCAGCAAAGTCCAGCACGGCCTTGTGCACATCAGGAAGGTGCCCCATCTTTCCGAGCGTGGTTTCATGATGGTGCGTGAGGGCGAGTACGCTTTCCGCAATGGAAGGAAGAGCTTCCAAATAGAAGAGTGGGGAATTCCGGTGGAAGACGACACAGAGGAGCCACTGACCGCTAAGGACATCGACTTCTAGCCCTTGTGGCTATGTGCAGCCACCGACGCCTCAAGAGCAGCTAACCGTGCGTCCACCGACGCCATAAATTCACGCAACTTGTCCTCCATCGAGGACATGAATTCCTTTAGCTTCTCTGTATCTGTAGACCCGAACTCGAAATTGTGTGGTGTTACTGCGTTAGGTGCAGAAGAGACCCCGGTTGCAGTGCCCGCTACGGACACTTCTTCATCTAGCGCCGTAGTCGTGAGGGTATCATCGTAGGTGACCTCATTTTTGAACTTGACGTGATGATCGGGCCGCTTCTTTTTACGGTCCAGCCCCGGCTGCTGTTCGAGGTAGTCATTTCCCACAGTTTCAACGGCTGCACCGCCCCTATGACTTCCATCTGCACGGGCTTGGTCTTCAATCTCGTGGATCCGCTTTCGCCGCACAGGCGAGCCACTTTTCCTGACAGGGGAAAGTCTTCCGGCCTTATGGTCCAAGCTTGGCTTTAGTGTTTCTCTCCCTAACCGCGGCAATGGCTTGGAACTGGGGGCCTGTTCATGGACCCTCTGTGGCTCAGTAGCAAATACATCGTAGTTCTTCTTTGTGGCTTCGGAAAGACCTCTCTGAGGCAGGGGTATCCGTTTCTGTGGCGAATACTTCTCTTTGAGCTTCTCGATGTTGTAGACGTAGCGGCTGGAGGAGTCCGAGGAGGTGGGTCGGGACATTGGCTGGGTGGTAGGCTATTGTTTTGAAGATGTAAGTCGTGAGGGGATAATGACAGGTTTGGGAGTTGGTGAGTGGAAATTAGACAATTTCCAGTAGAGATACTTAAGGTAAGGGACCAAGGCACATGTGGTGAGAAGGGTTCGCAGCCAAGTTTGCTATTGAAGGTGTACGCTACACTCTCGCTAGCCCAGGTCAATTTAGCGCGCAGAATTAGCGCTAGATCACCGTGGCAAGAACTGGTGATGTGCTCAGATTCACACCACTGCTAGCAAACCATGCCAGGTTCTAATGGCCGACAAATTACACAAGCTTGATGCCAATGTCCCACACAGTTGGCAAAGGCTCAATTAGTGGGTCCTGTCCCCCTCATTCGCCAGTCGCCCACGTGATCTGCATGTAATTTTCCGCATCGAGCTGCGACGCGTCTTCTCTCCCACGTCTCTTCGCTCTCACCGCCCGCCTTCTTTTTACCACCCACGAAGCCCGAACCTTTAGACCCAGCACTTCTTTTCTTGTCCCAATTCCCAACACAATCTCCATCAGCTCACGATGTCGTCACTGCCAGTTCGCGATAGCACTGGCCAGGACCAGAGTCTCAGGGACACTGAGTCGCAGTCACAGAGCCAGCGTCCGCCAGCAGTGCCCTCGTCGCCGTTGTTTTTCCCCTCGTCATCAAACCCTGGGTCTGATGCTGCGGCCAACACTCCGGGCCAAACGCCCTCACATCTGTCGCAGAGACGTGCCGAGATGTCGTCGCCTCTCCACTACTCGTCGTCCGTACACCATCCGTCCGATGCCCGGACCCCGGGCCGCTCAGACCACATCACCAGCGACGTGGACCGCATTGTGAGAAGACACAACAGAAGCGACCTCCAGGACAGCACGTCCTCGCCCATGAAGCGGAGAATGTTCCAGCAGGGCCAAGAGCCCAGCAGCCAGCTCAGCAGTGAGCCCGCGCGACTCTCGTCGGATCCCGTGGATGGCCCCGACGAGCCCGTACGCGTGATCTGGGGAACCAACGTGTCGATCCAGGACTGCTCCAATCTGTTCCGGCATTTTCTCATGTCGTTCAAGACCAAGCACCGCAAAGTGTTGGACGGCCAGTTCGTGGAACCCGAAGACAACGAGCTCTTCTACGTCACCCAGCTCAACAACATGCGTGATTTGGGGCTCACCAACTTGAATTTGGACGCAAAAAATTTGCTTGCCTACCCCACAACTCGCAAATTGTACCACCAGTTGATCAATTATCCCCAGGAGGTGATCCCCATCATGGACCAGACAGTGAAGGACTGTATGGTAGCGCTAGTGATGGAGGGCTACAGCGGTGATTTCAATGTGGATGATATTGAGACCAATGTGTACACTATCCGCCCGTACAACATCAACGCGGTGGAGCGTGGGATGCGTGAATTGAACCCCAACGACATTGATAAGCTCGTGAGTGTCAAGGGCTTGGTGCTCCGGTCCACGCCGGTCATTCCGGACATGAAAGTGGCCTTTTTCAAGTGCAATGCGTGCGACCACACCATTGCCGTTGAAATCGATCGCGGGGTCATATCGGAGCCCACAAAGTGCCCGCGTGAAGTGTGTGGCCAGACCAACTCTATGGCCATTGTACACAACCGTTCGTCTTTTGCCGACAAACAGGTGGTGAGGCTTCAAGAGACACCTGACTTGGTTCCCGATGGCCAGACGCCACACTCTCTCAATATCTGTGTCTACGACGAGTTGGTCGACACTTGTAGAGCCGGCGATCGCGTGGAAGTATGTGGAATTTTCCGCTCGTTGCCCGTGAGGGTGAACCTGAAGCAGCGTGCGTTGCGCAGCTTGTACAAGACGTACCTTGACGTGGTGCACATCCAAAAGATCGACGGCAAGCGTCTCGGGGTGGACGTGTCCACTTTACCGCCAGGCCAGCAGCAAGAGGTGCAGGATGTTCGGCGGATCACCGACGAGGAGGTAGCTAAAATCCACGAGACTGCGCGCCGCTCTGATCTCTACGAGGTGTTGGCACGCTCTTTGGCACCTTCCATCTACGAGATGGACGATGTCAAAAAGGGTATTTTGTTGCAGTTGTTCGGCGGAACAAATAAGACGTTCCAGAAAGGCGGCCGGTACCGTGGAGACGTCAATATCTTGCTCTGCGGAGACCCGTCCACTTCCAAGTCACAGATTCTTCAGTACGTGCACAAAATTGCCCCGCGTGGGGTTTATACTTCTGGTAAGGGCTCGTCTGCAGTGGGTCTCACCGCCTACATCACCAGGGACGTGGACACCAAGCAGCTCGTTCTCGAGAGTGGTGCGCTTGTGTTGTCAGATGGAGGAATTTGTTGTATTGATGAGTTTGACAAGATGAGCGACAGCACAAGGTCGGTGCTCCACGAGGTGATGGAGCAGCAGACCATCTCGATTGCAAAGGCAGGGATCATCACTACCTTGAACGCGCGGACCTCCATATTGGCCTCGGCCAACCCGATCAACTCTCGCTACGACCCCAACCTACCAGTCACTGCCAATATCGACTTACCTCCCCCCTTGCTTTCTCGTTTCGACTTGGTCTACTTAATTTTGGACAAGGTGGACGAGAAAATCGACCGGCAATTGGCGCGCCACTTGACGGACATGTACCTCGAGGACCGCCCTGACAGCGTCAACAGCAGTGTTCTCTTGCCGGTGGAATTCCTCACATTGTACATCCAGTACGCCAAAGAAAACTTCCACCCAGTGATGTCAGAAGAGGGCAAGAGCGAGTTGGTGCGGTCGTACGTGGAGATGCGGAAGTTGGGAGACGACCCGCGGGCTTCTGAGAAGCGCGTCACTGCCACCACTCGGCAGCTCGAGTCGATGATTCGTTTGAGTGAAGCGCACGCTAAAATGAGGCTCTCGCACACAGTGGTGTTGGCCGATGTCAAGGAGGCGGTTCGGTTGATCCGGTCCGCCATCAAAGAGTACGCGACAGACCCAATCACGGGCAGAATCGACATGGACATGGTGCAAACAGGAACTACTCTGGCTCAGCGGAAGGTCCAGGAGGACTTGGAGAAGGAAATTATGAGCTTGTTGGCGCAGGAGAACAACACGCTTCGGTTCACGGACTTGGTGCAGCGGTTAAACGAGAAGGTGTCGTTCCGCATTGAGAGTCTGGATGTGGGCGAGAGCTTGCGCAGGCTCCAGCAGGAAGGAAAGATTGTGGAGACAGGCGAGGGACATCGCCGGACCATTCGTAGGATCGCATTGGTGTGAGCCGTGGAATACAGAGATATATAGAAAGCATGTAGACTACGCAAAGTAGAGGGCGGAAAGTTAGCTAGGCTTAGTTCAAGACTAAACGTCTCAGTTATGCTTCATGAAAGCACGCTGTCACAGCTACTTTGGCGGTATTCTTAATTTTGAATGCATTGCTCGACTATGTACAGCTATAAGAACTTGGCGGAATCCCTGTCAACTTGTGGCTTGTCCTCTCTTGGTTCCGGCTTTGTGCTTTGCTCTGGTTCGGCAGAAGCCTCGGCCATGAACTTTTCCAACTGCTCATCAAACTCTATATCTGTCACCGTGTTGTACTTGTTCTTAGTCAATGAGTTGGCCAACCGCAACTCTCGTGAAATGTCTACGCTCTCGCCATTTTCAATTTTCTTGATCAAATCTTCAAGAATGAGCGTCTTGGAGTGGTAGGTAGACTCTAGAAACTCGAGATTCTTTCTGTTGTGCATGAGGTCGATAGTGACCGATCCGAAGAGGAGGGTGAGGAAGAGCGTCTTGAACATAGGCGCCCTCACCAACTGCCTCACTGTGGTCTTGGAGCGCGTCTGATTGTGAAGCGACAGAGCAACCTTCCTCCGCACAGTAGAGCGAAACATTTTGAGAAGCTTAAGTTACCGTGGAGAGGACTGGTGGTGGTGCTGGAGCGGAGGATCTTTGCGGACTTTGCGTTGGTACCTGATCGCAGCCGCTGGTCCTGCACGCTCTATCAGCCTGAGATCAGCCTAAGACTTAACCTTAGCAATCACTACATTAGGGCCTCGGAACGCCCATACCTCCAACAATGAGTCAATCTTCTTCCGTCTTTCTGAAGGTTCCCCGAAGCACTGGAATTTTGACCGTTTCCATAATTACCTTGTCGTTATTGAACATCGTGCTCAAGTCCTACACATATTTTGTGCACATCATAAAGGGAGCCAGCTCCGCCCCAGACACGGATGATGGATCTGACGACATAGCACAGGAAATAGGCGACCAGCATCACCCTAAAAATTTGTTTGTGCCTCTTCTTACCTTCATTCCGACTCGCAGCCCCGTGCTATCGCGACCTTGGGTTTTCCTCACAGCAGGACTTGTGCAGCAGAACCCCACGGGCCTCTTCTTTTGCCTCCTTTTCATCTACCACCTGGGGAAATACATCGAGAACCTCTGGGGCGCCAAAGAGTTCACCAAGTTCATTTTCTCCAATGTGGTAATCTCCCACTTTGCTATTTACGTGTACTACAATCTCCGCAGCCTTCTCCCTGCCTACTCAGATGAAGTGCCGCAGGTGGTGCTAGGGTTGATTCCAATCGTTATGGGGCTCTTAGTTGCAGTGAAACAAAGAATATCCAATCATTATATTATCTTCTTCAAGGGGAATATTCGAATAAAGGTGACCTACCTTCCCTTCTTCTTGATTTGCATGCTCCTTTTGTTCCTGCTTATAGACGACGACTTCACTACCCCCTTTAATCAGTCAGTGGTGTCGTTTTTGACTAGCTGGATATATTTGCGCTTTTTGAAGCTGGGCTCCAATGACAGACAGTCGTATCTTTTACCGTTCACGCTCGACCGTCGAAGATCCCACCGCAAGGCAAGGCCCCCAAGTGTCACTGCTGCTGCGAGCTCAATCGCCTCCCCAGCAGGTGCTGTTATTGCGGGTGGAAAATCAAACTTTCCCGTGTACGGAGATCTGTCCCATCTTGGAATCGCATCACTGTACCCTTCATTGCCAGGCAATGCTAATGTTGTTCCTGGTGCTGCATATCCTTCATTTCCTGGAGCAACTTTAGCCCCGCTGCCTTCGTTTCATTTGGAAGATAGTTCCTTGAAAGGAGACCGTTCGGTTCAGTTCTCCTTGTATACATTTTTTCCCTATCCATTCTCGCTCCTAGTGCAATTTGCATCAAAACTTGTCTTTGAGCAAGCAATCCGCTACCAACTTATCCATAGGGGAGACTTTGCCGAGTACGATGACGATGAAATTGAAAATAGCATAAATGATACCCTCAGCCGAGACAGTTTCCAAGCCGGTATTTTCGACCTTTCGCCGCTAAAAGGGGCCCAAGGAGTATCGATCTTGCCTACAAAGTCAAAGTTGTGGTCGCTTTGGGACTGGATCGGAAAGAAATCAAAACCTCTTTCTCGTGTCAATTACAGCATGGATAAGAGAAGGAAGTTGGCGCTCAAGGAATTAGAGTAGGTGGTTTACTCATTTCGCCGCCGCCTACCCCTCTCAAGAAATAGTACCAACTACCATCTACGCAGCGAAAACTGCATCAATACATCATTATATAAATCCCTAGCCTTTCTGTATTCCCTCTAACCGTAACCCAATATGTTTCCTGTTTCAAACTACCCCTTGCCGTAGTCTCATGGAGTCCTGCCACTGTTGTTGTTCTGAAACACCGTTATGAGAACTATTACCGCAGCAAAGATGTTTAAGGGGTTGGGAGGTTAGGGAGGAATGGCCAGCTCAGCCAGGAGCTCGTGGCTTTGGTGAGGGCCAAGGAGGGGCGACTAGGTGACGGCTATGACTGGCTGAGGGTTATAACTCACTGAAATTGTCTCGTGATCTTAGGATAATTCGGATGCTTGTGCCGTCTTCTCCTGAGCGTTTTTCGCTTTCGGCTTCAAGTTCGGGCGCTTTTCACCGGGCGCCTTGGGTTCGGGCCTGTACTTCTTGATGCTCTTCGGCCGCGCTTCAGTAGAATCCTCGCTTGTGCTCTCTCCTGGAGCCTTGGGCTTTGGCTTGGGCTTCGATTTTGGTTTGGGGCCCCTGAGCTTCTTTTTGGAGGATGTTGGTTCTGGGGTCTGCTCGGTACTGGAGGCCGACGGTTCTATTGACCCTAGAGCAGCATCAGCCACCTCCGGGGTCTTGCTGCCTGGTATCGCCTCTATGACCCCCGGGGCGCCCTCTCTGGATACTCGTGGGCCCTTGGCCTTGTGTTTTTGCTCCTGCTCGAGCTTCTGGTCGCTCTCTTTGGCATTTTGCTTCGCCTTCTTCTGGGCCTTCAAAGACGCTCGCTCCTTTTTTCCTGACTTCTCAGGCTTCTCTTTCGCGGGCTTCTCTTTAGCTGGCTTCGCTTTCGCTCGCTCTTTCTTCAGACGCTTTTTCTTCTCAAGAAGTTGGCGCCGCTTCTCCTGGTGGATCACCTCGTTGTTGATCTTTTCAAGATTGTAATCGGGGCGCTCGCCCGCTAGGAACTTAAGAAACTGAATGTAACGCGGGTCACTTTCTAGAGGGCGCTCTGGGGGCAATTGCGTGGGGCTGGGCCATTGAGGCATGGCGTTGTGGAAGGGTGCAGGGCCTACCTCGGGCACCAGCGAGTCGCCTGTGTCTTCTTCCACAAACGGTCGGCCTTTCACCGCCAGAGAGAACGCCGCGGCGAGCTCTTTGCTGTGGAAGAGCAAGTAGCAGCGAGAGTACGTGGGGCTCTCGTAGGGCAGTGAGGAGTAGTGGCCCGGGACGAAATAACTGGCCGTGATGACATCGGACCCCGTGGGCGTGTAGGTCGCCAACTGCGCAAAGAACTGACTCTCGTCTAGCGTCGGTGGAAGGAGTCGGACCACGAGCTTGAGGCAGGGCGTCGCCTTGTCGATGGGCTTCGAGTCCCGGGCCGCTGGCCTCTGGCGAGGGGTTTGTGACATATTAACAGCAATTGCTGATGGATACTCCTGGAAGGTTTTGCTCTGTGGGGTATTTCGCCTCGCCGGAGCGAGATTTCGGCTATGACTGCTGGCCGTTGGCTGCTGGCGCTGACTGCTGGCGCTGACTGTTGGCGCTGGCTGTTGGCGCTGGCTGTTGGCGCTGGTGCTGTTAGGTACTTGGTGCAAGTAGAGCAGCTGCTGGAACTTCGGGAAAACGGGGTCTCGCTGATCCGGAACTTCTTGTTCTGGTGCTGCTCTGACTCCGTGGCACTAGGCGCTGGTCCCGCTATCACTGGCCTGGCTTCGCTATCGCTGCTCTCGCTGTCACTGCTCTCGATGGTCGCGCTACGAGACCCTTCGCGCTCTGAGCCTCCGGATCTACTGACCACCACAGACCTCAGCTCAGCCAGCCCAGCACTGTTGACACCACCCTAGCCCCCTATGGAGCAGCTAGCGCAGTACTTCCAGGAGCTTCAGCGTAGTGTGCGACTGTCGTCATCAGTTGGGCTCCTGCGGACCCTCAGTCTCGACCCCCACACCAACCCGCACATCGCTCAATTGAATGGATGCCCTGTGGAAGACCCGGCGTTGGCAGCACTAGTAGATCAGCAGAGGTTTTTTGACGACGACTGGCCTGCCTTTGGCGAGTTGGTGGTGTCTTTTGTGAAATTTGCTCGCGATTTGAACCCCTGGTCAGTGCTAGAGTCCTACGACTTGTACACCACGTACCTCAACGACCTCTCTGTGGCCTTCAGCAACAATAATCGCGGGGGGCTTCTCACAGAGCTCGTACGGTCCACTATCCTTGTGCTCACGCCACTCACAGTGAGATTGGATGCCCAGCTCTATTACAGCGAGGACTGTCGCCGACCGAGGTTGACGTATTTGGCGTCGATTCTCCTCAAAATCTTCAACAATATTAGGTCCCAGCTGAGTCAGGGAGCCGATAAAAAGAAGTCCATAATTCTACTCGTGGGCACTAAACTCTGCTACGTCTATTTCAAACTTGATAACCCGCTCTTGTGCCAGAATGTCTTCTCCAATATGACCAACGCGGGGCTTCAGTTCCACACCTTCAGCATGAACGAGCGAATCCAGTACCGCTACTACTTGGCTCGTTTCTATTTACTCAAGCACCAGTTGGCCAATTCCTACACGAACTTTGTGTGGTGTCTCCAGCAGATCTGGAGCAGCAGCACCCGCCTCAACGCCACGCTCGTGCTCCGATATCTCCTCCCAGTGAGTCTTCTCATGGGCAAAAATCCCAATTTCCCCTTCATAATCGACACTTTCTACCGCGGCAGCGACATTCCGCGCTTTTTCTACGTTTACAACGACGTCTATAAGGCCATTCGCCTGGGAAGCCACACGCTGCTCACGGCAGCCTTTGCGGACCCCTCAGCATTTGCAGGGCTCAAAAAGAGCCAATTGGCTATCCTTCTTGGTCAGAAGTCAATTGTGATTCTTTTACGCAATTTGGTGAAGCGAGTGTGGGTTGCTGGGGGGCGTCCTCAACGCTTGGACTTTGATAGCATACGTGTTGGCCTACAGGTGTCTACGGGCAGTGGTAGCGCCAGCAGCTCAGATATCGGTGGAGATGCCCCCTTGATGTTCTCGTTTCTTCAGGCCCCGATCCAGGACTCCACGGTCGAAAACGTCCTCATAACTCTTGTGGACCAGAACCTCATGAAGGGCAAGTTGTTCCTGAACCAGCGGGCGATCGCGCTCGCTAAAACGAATGTATTTCCGCCCGTGGATAGCATCTACTTTGTTCGTTTCGGCAATGGTCTGGAGACAAATTTGGCCCGCAGTGATAAGTGGATGGAGCTGTAAGAATATAGAGTGCAGCTGTGCTGTCTACGAGTTGTTGGCTGTAGTGTCTGTGCTGGTGTGGTGTTATTGTGTTGTTGGTGTGGTGCTGGTGTAGTGTTGATATTGGTTCTGGAATCAGTGCGAGGGCACTTATCCCCCGCAATTCGTGGCCCTCAACCTTTGCGCTCCCCTGGCCACGCTGCTGGCTTAGAACTGATCGTAGCAAGCTGACTTTTGCTAGTACTTCCTCCGAGCCGGCCGAGTGTTGCAAGGCCCGAGTGGCCAGGGGTTTGTCTGACGCGGTACACTTGGCAGCGACGTTATGGGCGCTCGCTAAGTGTAGCCTCAATACCGTTTTGGCAAGCCTTCACTTTTCGCACTAGCGGCTAGGGCCAACAAAGACGGGAAACGGCACACGAGGCGGATCGGGGCAAAGGAAGCGAGGAGGCTTGCGAACGCCAGGCGTTTCATTCCCCACTTTGAACGAGCCCAACGGTCGCAGTGACGGCAGGGCAGCCCCTGAGTTGCGGCGGCGGTCATCGTTCCAGGAAGAGGCGTCTTCGGTGCGCGGCATTCGAAGTCTTGGCTAAGGCGCAGGGATGAGCCACCGCAGACTACACGGAGAACGGCAGAGTCTTAGAACTAGGAAGCCCTCCGAGGTCTTAGTTGTGCATCAAGCACAGGACCGAAGCACCTTAATTCTGAGAGATTCCTGGGGTGTCAGAGCCAAAGAACAAGCTCAGGTCGGATTCTTAGCCGCTCCCCGCCGGTCATTGGTCCTACGCGCGCGTTGTTTCGAAGCCGCCATCTCTGGCTTTGGCCGCTAGTGTGCCGGCTACTGTCCGCAGCGACACACAACCCCAGAGCTCCTCTGCTCCGTGCGGCCGCTCCGCCGTTCGCAGCCCCGCACTAAGCGTTGGGGCTGCGTCATTTATTGCAACACAGAGCGAGGTATAAAGCCCAGAGGCAGCCCAGGCCGCTCCTGGAGCTCCGTTGCCAGTGTCCTTCCTTGGTCTTCTCCGTTCCATTCGCTCGCTCCCCCAATTCCCCTGCCATGTCGCTCCTTGACTTGCCTTTCCACGTGATCGACGACATCATCGACCTTCTCGGTTCCGGCGCGGTATCCTTGGCCCGTACCAACTCCCTTCTCCGCCACAAAATCAATGCCAGACTCTACAGCCACATCCTCGTGATAGACTCGGACCCTCTGAACGTACCACAGGGGTCTCGCCACACGTGTGTGGCCCCCGCCAGACTTCCGCTTCTCGTGGAGGCCTTGCGCGACCCCACGTTGGTGCTGCTCGTGCGCTCTGTCACGATCCTCTCCCAGTCCAATGCCTCCCACAACATCTACGGGCCCCTTTACAGCGTCCTCAGCGTCGCGTCTCACCCGCTCCGCATTGAGAATTTGGATATCGGGAATTTGCGGGCGTTCCGCTCCGTGGCCCAGACTGCCCAGGTGGCTCACATCTTGTGCGAGGGCGACTACGAGGAGCTGCCCGAAACACCAAACAATGCCAAAATTTTGCCCGCGAGCTCGCTAGTGGCAGGCCTCACCAACTGGAGCATTTTTGACTTCTCAGAGCTCGATATGTTGCCCGCTAACGACAGCTTGGTGGAGTTGAGCGTGTTCATAGACACGCCTCTTGCCACCGTGGACATGGCGCAATTGCAGAAAACGGCTCCCAATTTGCGTTCTCTTTTTCTCAATCTGCCAGGCGCAACGCTTGCCTTTGTCAATGGTGCCGGGAGACCGATAGGAAGCTCCGAGGGAGTCGCTGGGCTTCCCATGGCCCCGGCTTCTCCCTCGCCCCGCCTCACCTTGCACAAGTTGTCGCTCACGAACACTCATTCGCTCAAAAACTTTGGTTTCAAGGCCGGCGTCAACACAAAGCTCACGTTCCAGAAGCTCAACCGCGTGGTGAACATGGAGAGTCTCCGGGAGCTCGAGCTCAAAATTAACTGCGATTTCCACAACAGGTGTGAGGACCAGTGCATGTTATCGTTTTTCAGCGACTGGGCCCGCCACGCTGCCGAGTGCCGGCTTGAGAAGTTGGTGCTCGTGAACTTCAAGTCCAACGCCTCGCGCGGTAATTTGGAGCAGTTCTGTGCCTTAATCAACAACCTCCCATTGGCACTTGTGCAGAATCTCCGCGAGTTGTGTATCAACATCGAGGATATTGCCAGTCTTTCACTGGAGGGCCCGGCGCTTGATTTTTCAAGGCTCGCGGAGACCTTACGGCACACCAGTATCCAGCGGCTTGTGCTTCCCGATTTTTTCCACCTGTGGCTTGTTCACAGTCGGGGAAGGGAAATCTGGCCCAAGTCGGGCGGTCAGCAACTGCACGCCTTGCTGCTTCCCCGGTATGCCCACCATCATCAGCTCCCAGAGCAATTTCAGCATCAGCTCCTAGAGCATTTTCAGCATCAGCTCCCAGAGCAGCACTCCCAGCATCTTCACCCTCAGCATTCTCTGCATTTCCAGACAGATCCCCAGCAGGCCCCTCCTACTGCGCCCACCCCCTTCAACCTCATGCTTAATGGATGCACCTGTGGCGAGTGTGCCTCGGCCCGCATCATATTTGCCAAGTTTGCCCTCTTCGACTCCAAAAATGCCTACAAGCACAAATTCAAACGCCTCGACCTTTCAGAAAAAATTGTGGATCTTGCAGTTTCCCCACAGGGTCTACTAGAGCCGGCAGCATCCCACATGGCTTTTCTCAATTACTTAGTGTGCACACTCAAGAAAAGATTGGTGTGCACGCAGAAAAACATTCACACGGTCAACTCGATGCTAAACATGAGCCAAAAACCGATTATCGTAAGCTGTGACGCCAGTTTCATGGCCATGCACCGCCTCATTCTCCACCTGTGTGTGGTTTCTATGGCGGGCGAGCTCGCCCAGAGAACGCAGTTGCAGGAAATGAATTTCGGCGGAATGGAGGTACAGATAAGCAGCTGTGGGCTCCAGCGGGTTGTCCGTGCGCCTTACGACGATTATGTGTCGCTTTTGGCGTAGCGGATAGGGCGTAGGACCGCGGCGTTTTGGTGGGTTCGCAATTTCGCAATCGACCACAGCTCCTGGCGTGTCGTGATCGGTGGAATCAGGGCGCGGCTGGCACCGATTACCAAGTGCGCCAGAACCCTTGGCCCAGCTGTCCAGCGCAGTTGTCCAGCCAGTACACCCACAAACCATAGGCTGAAATACATATTAAAGCGGAAAAACGAACTGTAGAGCGCGTTCTCATACTGATTCCATTTGGGCCGTTTTTCAGATTGTGCCGGATTTCATCTTTTTTCGTTCTGGGATGTCCCCTCATTTCGCCAATCGCAGGGGTGCCACAGGCTGCAACTGTGGAAGCTGTGGCGATTTGCACCCAAACGATGGGTATTTAATGCCCTGAACTCCAGATGTCAAACTGATACAAGTCAAACCAGCAGACTAAGAGACAGCAGAAATGTCCAAATATCTCAGGACTGCACTTGTTCCCGTTTTGGGGAACCTCAACAGCGATGCGGTTGAGAAGGGCGACGCTAGCGAAGACTATAGCGACGACCAGCTCTCTGTCGGTGCGCCAGTGGAAGCGGTCAATCCCTTGGGCTACAATTTGGACTACACTACGGCGTACTTCATGGCTCTCCAGGGGATCATCGGTACTGGTATTTTTGCCACTCCGGCCTCTATCGTGAACTCTATCGGCTCCATTGGCGCTAGTTATGTGTTGTGGGTCACGGGTTTCATTATCGCCCTCTTCCAGGTGCTCGTGTACATCGAGTTCGTGACCTACTTCCCGCGGCGGTCGGGCGGTAACGTGGTCTACTTGGAGCAGGCGTACCCGAAGCCCAAGTTCTTGGTTCCCACTACCTATGCTGCTGTGAGTGTCATTTTGTCGTTCGTGACTTCGTCTGCGATTGCCTCAGGGGAGTACATTTTAGCTGCTGCCAACAGGCTGGACTCCTCTGCGTGGGAACAGCGTGGAGTGGGCGTGGCGATCTTGTTTGGAGTGTCGGCTTTGACCATAGCTAATGCCCGTCTCTCGCTTAAAATTTCGAATCTTATCGGGTTCATCAAGACCGTTTTCGTGATTTTCATTGCAATCTCGGGTCTTGTTGTGCTCGGAGGCCACACTCGGGTGAAGAACCCTACTGATATCTTCCGTAACTCGTGGACTGGTACCACCAGTGACGGTAATGCCATTTCCAGTGCCATTATCAAGGTCTCGTTCTCCTATGGAGGAACGCAATATCTCTTCAGTATTGTGGGTGAGTCGGACCCACGGAAGACCAAAAAGATGTTCAAATACTTTGTGCCAGTGGTGATGTTCTCCATCTTCATAATCTACCTTTTGATGATCACCGCATACTACGCAGGTATCAACAACATTGCCGATATCAAGGACGCATCCACATTGATTGCTTCGGTTTACTTTGAGAATCTTTTCGGTACCAAGGCCGCTACAAGGGCTCTCGATGTTTTCGTGGCGCTCTCCGCCATTGGCCACTTGCTCGCCGTGGTTGTGGGCCAGTCCCGTGCCATTAGAGAGTGTGGTCGCCAGGGAGTGTTGCCTTTCTCGCACTACTGGACCACCACCAAGCCGTGGGGAACTCCCGTGTTGCCTGTCGTGGCCATCTTTATTGTCAATGTCATCGTGTTGCTCGCTCCTCCGCCAGGAGATGCCTACAACTTTGTGGTAGACATTGGGTCATACCTGGGTTACATCTTCAGTTTGGCGCTCCTGGTGGGCCTTGTCTTTGTGAGACGTCATCGCAAGGCAGCTGGCTTGGGATTCGAGGGCTTCAAGGTTCCCCTTCCTATCTTGGTGCTCACCATCCTCTTCAATCTCTTTGTGATTGCCATTGCCTTCGTTCCACCTAAGGGTACCTTGATCGGTTCCGACGTTTCGTTCTTCTACCTCACGTACGTCTTCACCACTCTCGGAATTCTAGCCATTTGCATCTTCTACTACTACATTTGGGCCAAGGTCTTGCCGCGTATCTACAAGTACCAGCACCGCACCTTGTACTATAAATTGGACAATGGAGAACGTGGCCATACTGTGGTCAAGGTACCAAATGCTGAAGTTGCCGAGTGGGACGCCAAGCACGACTCCAACGGACGGGAACTTGAAGATGATTTGAGCTCGTTGAATGTCGTGGATGTGGAGACAGAGCAGAAAATTTGAGAGCAAAGCTTGAATAGCAAAATTAGAGAACTGAAAAAGAAATAATTATGGGGCCACAGTAGATTTGAGTAGGAAGAGATGAAAGCATTAAAAAGAAATAATAGAAGGATGTGAACGGAAATGGAGAAGCGATAAGAGAGGAAGATATTGCCTAAATGAGTGAGAAGCCACATCCACACTATCTACTCATTCGGCAATAAATAGTGGAGAACCCGAAAATTAAATATACCAGAATTAGAACAGAGATTAAAAACTCCGTAAGATAAAAATGTGGCGTTTGAAGTTTCTGGGTAGCGGCGCTTAATTATATCGCCGATAGGGCACATCTGGACGAATAGCAGGAGCTTCCATGTCCTGCGCCAATGGCTGCAATTGCTACGTCAGCCGCGAAAGTGTGTGAACTCCGGACCCTGCCCCTTACGATCGTGCGATCCACCTACCGTGTACCACAGCCCTTTCGTCCTTCTCCCTTCCACTTTCTCCCTTTCAACTTCTTCCCTCATTTTACCCATGCCCCGCAACATTAGCGATGAGCGTCTTCATCGCTACAAGCTCCAGCTTTACCAATCCGCGGCCATTGGAGCCATAGAGGGCGCTTTGGTAGGGGTGGTGTCAGGATTATATCTCACCAGAAAGTACGACTACGGCATGAATTCCAGGGCCTTTTCTCTCTCCAACAAGATTTTATACGTGAGCACGTGGGCAGTGGCCGGCATTGTGCTTGTCGCCAACATCGAGAGGTCCAAGATCTCCAAACAGATGCTCATTGAGCACGCTGCTCGAAGGGATCGATTTCTCGATGACGAATTCAAGCGCCTGGACAAGAAGTAAGTCCAGCACAGTTGAGTGGTGTCGCTGAAGACGGTGGCTCCAGGATATCAATGGGACTGACATTGAGGGGCCTGGCTCGCTGGACTAGGCAATAGGCGACTCCATAATACTGGCGCTGATATCTTATTTGCCTGGGCGGCTATTGGCTCCCTATTTACTGACATGCACCTATCAGGTGGGGTGGTTGCCATTGAACAATTCTGACTTGTTGGCTGGCTTGTTACTACGAGGAATTGCTCCTTTCAAAAAGAAATTGCTCTGCTTATACTACCATTAGCTCATAATAGCTCAATTATCTATATTAATTTCTCAGGTTGGGTAAATGAAGGTCTTGTCCTCCAAATCAGTTAAATCCAAAGCGGCAATGTCCACCTCAAATTCCTCACCCTCGTCATCACGCACGACACCGACCTTCTGTTTCTCATTGAGTGTGGCCAATCTGGCGGCATTTCTGCGGTGGAGAATGAACCACAACACCCCAATCAAAGCAGGAGCTACCGTGAAACTCAAGACAATTTGCACGATCCAGGCTGGCACATAACGAGGGTAATCCCTGCTTTGCCATAACTGGGGCGAAATGATATTGGAGATGGAATAGGCGGCCAATACCATACCGTTACGTACCAAACGTTTGGTGTAGGACGAGCCTGCAGTAGTGGCGGCCAAGCCGAAAGCACAGATCCAGCCTACGCCGAAGGACTGCGAAGCCAAACAAATGGCACCCAAGACACCGATGGTGTTGCTCAAGGGTAACGCTACCGCCACTATGGAGCCCACTAAAGCCGGCAATGTGGACCAGATAATGGTGAGACAGGTTTTGTTGGGGAACACAACCATGAACAAGCAAGCGGCCACCGACCACAAGATGGCGAACCCGGCACCGGCGACCGTCACCAAGGTGGAGTCGATATTACTGATACCTCCCAACTGCGTGTAGAGCAAGGTCTGTTGGTAGGGCAAGTTGTTCGCCAATTGTTGTAACAAGAAAAAGGCACAGATGAGATAAGAAAGGGGGTCCTTGAACGCCTCGATAGCATGGTGGCGTTTGAAGTGTTTCTGCTCGATGGTGGAGTGGGAGGTGCCCTGGACCTTGCGGATGGTCCACACTTTCTCCTCAGTGGACAAGAAGCGTGCTTCCAAGGGGTTGTCGGGGTATAAGAAGAAAATGACGACAGATAAGATGAGCGTCAAGCCTCCAATAATGATGTTGAGGACCCGGTAGTCGCCAATTTTAGCGTTGGCATAGAGCACACCGTAACTGATAAAGCCGATTGGGATGGGCGAGGCCATACAAGAGGCGTAGAAGATAGGCTGGGTGGCCTCACGGACATGCTGACTCAAGAACATTCCATTAGTGGTTGTGAGAATAGGGATGGACGAGGCTTCAAAGAACCCAAGGAAGAACCGCAACACAATGACTCCAGCGTAGTTGTATGCGGCACAGTGCAAGAAAATAACAGTGGACCAGAGGAAAGCGATAGCGAACATCAACTTGCTAAGGGGGAACCGCTGGATAAGGTACGTCCCTGGTACCTGACCCACAATGAAACCGACGTAAAAGATGGTGTTGACGTTATTGTATTTATCCTGGTCCAAACCGGTGGCTTCCCAGAAACCAGAGATAGAACTGTACGAAAGGGTGGCCTTGTCCATATACATAATCATGTTGATCAAGAAGGTGATGCCTAGCACACGCCAGAGCAATTTGCGACTCAATTTCTTGTCCTCTTCGGGAGTGATTTCACGGACTTCGGAGTTCTGATGCATGAACTCCACCGCAATGTCTGCGTACTTCACGTTGAGCTTCTTGGGCTCAAGCTCCAAGCTGGAGCTCGAGGCGTGAGCTAAGTCCACGCTTTCTTCGTTTTTGGGGTCGCTCATGGCTGTTGTTTGACCTTCCATATCCCCAGCGATGCCTGCTTTAAATAGTTTCCCCAGAACTGTGGCTCGGGCCGCTCCGTGCTGCTCCGTGATGATCTGTGCTGGTGGTCTCTAATCAAAAAAATATTTTCGGTGATAGGTAACAGACGGCTGTATCGTTGCGAGAACAGGGCCGGTGCGCTCGTGCGCAGTCTATGACTCAGTACAGACCCTTGTTCATTCCACTGCCCTCTTCCTGTTCTCTTCCTGTTCCCTTTTTGCTCTCTTTACCATCTCCTGCTCTCCTCTCTACCTTGTCCTCTTTTTTGTGGTCCTCCTTTCACGCTGTTCTCTTTTCTTTTCTTCTTTTCTGATGGCCTGACAAGTCGGAGTGCTCCATATTTCTTGTCAAAGTGTGGCTTGAAAAATATGCCCTGAAAAGATTTTGCGCTTGAGTTATATCCCGTGACCGGATCGAGAAGTGCTAGCGGATGGGACAATAATGGAACAAGTAGAGATGGGAAATACGAACAACATCTAGAGAAAACAGCAAGAAATAAGCGAAATGCAAGAAATGGTGAGAAAGAGTAAAATGAAACTGCAAAAGCGGTGAGAAACGGTGAAACAGGTAATTAACACTTCTCCTTCACCGCCTGGGCTTAGATTTGACGTGTCCCTAAGCCCGAGCGGCAATTTGCTTCGCACTTTATTTGAGCGGCTCAGGCGACGCTGATGCAACAACCGCCAACCAACGCCCAGATAGATAATACGCAATAATTAGCTAGAGCTACTGTGGAGTCAGAAAATATAAAGTCATCTCGGAAAAGCAGCGGCAACGGAGAAACTTTATTGACTTTGTGCTTACACTTTTCACGTGACTTTGCAACCACCTTGCTGGTTGCACCAATGAAGTGTTGCAATTTGTCATAGGTGCAATGGTAACCTGAAAGGTGTAGATGAAAACACTTGTCCAGTAATGTAGTTGGGACATAAATATTCTGTTCTGGCTCCTTCTTTCTGTTTTCTTCGTCTTTTTGGTTCTCTTCTCTAATTTCTTTCCCCTGCCATGGCTTCGCCAATTCCAATCACCTTGCTCTCTGGGTTTCTAGGCTCTGGAAAAACCACCCTCTTGAAGAACATATTGACGGCTCCTCACGGTCTCAAAGTGGCGGTAATCATCAACGACTTCTCTTCACTCAACATCGATGCGGCGCTCATCCAAGGCCATAGGGTCACCCAGAAGGAGGAGAAGTTGGTTCAGCTCCAAAACGGGTGCATCTGTTGCACGCTAAGGGGCGATCTATTGGATGAATTGGTCACTTTGGCAAAATCTGGTGAGTTCCAATACATTCTCATCGAATCTACGGGAATCTCGGAGCCAATGCAGGTAGCGGAGACCTTCACAGCAGAGTTCTCCGAGCAGCTTCTTGAAGGTTCTGACGGCATTTCCAAAGACGAGCAGAAACTCTTGCAGGAAATCATCAAGCTTGGGGGTCTCAAAAACCTCACCCATTTGGACACATGTGTCACAGTAGTCGATGCTGTGAATTTCCTCATGAATTTCGAGTCGACTGATTTTTTGGCGGACCGGTATGGAGAAAACGGCCAGAACGAGCAAGAAAGGACCATCACAGACCTCATGGTGGACCAGATCGAGTTTTCTGATGTAGTCATCATCAACAAGATCTCCAGTGCGGGAAAGAGACAGCGCCGAAAGATTGAAAAAATCATTCATTCCTTGAATCCTGTGGCCCGGGTGTTGAGGGCAGACTATTGCCGTATTGACCCCCGCGAGATTCTCAACACTGGGCTCTTTGAGATTGAAAAGGCGTCCACTTCAGCCGGATGGCTCCAGAGTATCAACGAGATGACATTGAGGGACGGGTATGGTTCAAGCGGTCTGAAGCTAACTCCTAAGCCAGAAACAGAAGAGTACGGGATTTCCAATTTTGTTTACCAGTCAAGAAGACCTTTCCATCCCGAGAGGCTTTATCATTTGATTAGGGACAAGTTTGTAGTAATAGAGCAGGGGATAGACGAGGCTAATGAGCCGGAATTTTCTGAGAAAGAGGATGATCTGGGAGAATCTGAAGCTGAATCTGAAGCTGAACCTGAGTCGGAGTCGGAGCCGGAGTCCGAATCTGAGTCTGAGGTTCTCGCAAATAAGAAACGGTCAGTGTTTGGTCCTATGCTAAGGTCCAAAGGATTTTTCTGGTTGGCTACGCGTCACATAATTCGTGGAGAGTGGTCATCTGCTGGACCTATGTTGACTCTTAGAGGGGGAATCCCTTGGTTTGCAGTGTCTGGTCCAGATATGTATCCCCCCGAGGCTAAGAAATTAATTGAGAAGGACATGAAGGGTGAGTTTGGCGATCGGAGGAACGAAATTGTGTTCATTGGGTTGAACATTGACAAAAAAGGGCTCACGAAAGCTTTAAACAAGTGCTTGTTGAATGACAAAGAGTATGAGCACTTTAAAAAAGTTGTTAAAGGACAGCGGAACTTGTTCTACGTGGAAAAGCTGTTACAACAGACTTTCGACGACGGGTTTGAAAGCTGGATCGCTTTTGGAGACGATGACATAGCGGCAGTAGATGAAAAAGTGAAGAGCCATGAACATAAAAGTATTTAGAGATTTTTAGAATAAGACATTGAAATAGAAATGGGAGGACGCTAAATAGGCATTGAAATATTTCGCAAAAATAACGACAACTGCAGGACTCGAACCTGCGCGGGCAAAACCCAAAAGATTTCAAGTCTTTCTCCTTAACCGCTCGGACAAGTTGCCTTTTTAACACCACTAAAGCATTAGCATTAGTCAGGTAGAAACTTTTCTATTTTTTCCCTCAAATGATAGCATATAAAGCCTGATAAGTGACAAGTGGTTCATTTATCTAATGGAAACAACTGTAAATAAATTAATTCGATAAAAGGACTATTTAGTTACTTGCTTGAACCGTATTTACCCTCTATCAAGATACAACATACTATAATGCATTAAGTTAATAAATCACCATTACGCGCTCTATAATTTGCGTCCATATCTTAATCTGAGTCTGCCTTGACGAAGTGTATGCGCCCTTATAATACTGACAAAAAACACTAAAATATCTTCAACTAGACTAATTCTTGTATTTCTTGCCCAATTCCTTGAAAGAAGCACTAAGTTTGAAAACACCCAAGACGACCTTTTCAAAAAGATACCTGGGTAAAAAGGACAGAATAAACTTCACGGGCAACGCGCCTTCTCCGCCGAACACCTTAAAGTAATTCTGACCAAAAAAGTTCCATCCGTAGAGTGCCAGCTCAAATTTCTTGACTACAAAGACAGCGAATTCTTCGGAGTTTGTTTTCTTGGTCAGCGCGAAAACGTCTTTAAGATTTCGAGGGAGATAGACACCATTAAGCGTATAGTAGGAGGCTTTATTGTCAGCAAGTTCAGCTGCGTCCATTATATCTGACTCCACTGATCCAGGAACAAGGTCCAAGACCTTCACACCAAATGGCTTCAATTCCAATGCCAAAGTACTGGCGTACGCGGAAAGGGCCGCCTTCGTTGATGCGTAGGCTGAGAGGAAAGGAGCTGGAAGCAACTCTCCGATCGACGAGGTAAAGGCAATGAGACCTTTGGACTTGATCACTAAGGGCGCAAACTCGCGTACCATTGTGACCTGGCCAAAAACATTAACATCATACAACTTGCGAAGTTGCTCATCTGAAATCTCGATAGCAGGCACGGTGGACGGAGAGCCAGCATTATTGAACAAAATATCTAAGCGGCCTTCCTCGTCTTTGATTGTGGCTTTAACAGCGCGTATGCTTTCGATAGAAGTGATGTCGAGCTTTAAGGGGACGATTCCATAAGCTTCAAGGGGTTGCATCTTCTCCACTCTACGCGCTCCAGCGTACACTTTATATCCTTTTTTGGCCAACTGAATGGCCGTGGCATAGCCAATTCCGGAGGAGGCCCCCGTAACGAGAGCTACTTTTTCTGTTTTGGTGCTCATTGGTGATGATGAAATCGTGCGAAAGACGGGAGGACGAGGCTTATAAATAGTCTGCGGAAGTTTCGGTCGTTTTCGGAACTTATTTTCTACTCCGGGACGTTCAACTAAACAATTGGGCTTGATGTAGTTAAGTAATCACTTATTCGGTATCAAAGTAGTATCAAGCGCAAAGGAATAATAAATGCTCTGAAGGCCAGTGCGGTGCCGAGTGCGACTTCGCACTTGGCGACAGTGGCGTGCTGGCCATGGCTTACCCCACAACAGAAGATCCCAGAAGAACCCTCGGGATAATTGAATATTCTAGCAAATCAACTCAAATATTCGAAGGCTGCTTAAAAAATTGCTGGCATTAGGATCTTTATGGCCATCAATTGGAGGGTAGCGCAGGCTGCTGTTCACCGAAGAGGTTAGCCTCGTAAATTGCCACAATTGTTGATATCTTATGAGGAGAAAGTGTAAAGCCACTTCATCTCACCAGCATGAGTAACGAAAAAGAAGCCGGTCAGAAGGTCGCTCAGGATATCCTCCAGGGACTTTTTGGTAATACCATACCTAACAATGTCTCTGTAAACGTTTCCGTTAATGGACAAGAAGAGCCGCACCCACCCCCTTACCAAGAGCTGCACCACCAGCATCATGCAAAGTCCAGCAAAATCGACAATCTTGGCCAAGGTAAAGTGCTGATCAAGGAGTACCACCTTGTGAGGCTTGATTACGTTTTTGATATTGACGTCTTTGATGCGGCAGATTCCAAGCCCAATATCGAGCCGCTTGCAAATAACGACATTGCTAATATGTTTGATCAAGTCTTTGGTGCCCTTGGATCTGGATCGAATTCAAACATTCAAATGTTTCTGGGGGATAACGTGAAGCTGTCTTCGGGCTACCTGGTCCAGACAGGGCCCGCATTTCTGATACAGGGACAGAAACAGGGGGATCCTGTGTTGAAATTGAAGTATAACACCCATACATGGACTAAGAGCATGTATGCGGAGATTTTTAAAACTGTACCTATCCATAAAAAAGGACCTTTCGATGATTCCTACGACGTGTTTACATTTGCAAAAGTATTCAAGTCTTCCCACGCAAGCTATACTCTATTCAAGTTTGATTTTACTCCTGAATTATCAGACCAGTCGAAAAATTTCTGTTTGTATGCGGTGCAACACTCAAAGAATCCAATAGTTGACATTTCTGTCTACAAAGGGAAGCGATATAGGTGGTTCTTGGTGCGTGGTGTACCTTCCAAAAGAGATTATTTGTATTCAATTCAATCCCTCGAAAAAGAGCAGGACTCTTTAGCTGACGGCATAGAAAAAACTGGCAAAGTTTCAAAGGATAACCCTCTTCTTGGCTCTACTCTTAAGAACTTGTTTCGGTCGCAAAATATTGACTGGTCCAAACACTCCGGCACAAAAATAGGTGAAATGAGCAATGTCACTGATGTATTTAACCTCACTCCAACAGCAAAACTTGTTATAGAGGATATTTCTAAAGAGCCTGGCAATTCGCATATAGATTCTTTGGTTTTTCTTTCTATAGCGTCTGCTTTGAAACTTAAAAGAGATTATGAATATGCTGAGAATAACCCCCGGCGTTCTCATGTTCATTCTCAGTGGGTGGATTAAGTCCAGAGAACTGAATCAAGTCCCTGGGGATTAAAGTATAGCTTTCCAAATCTACGCGTCTTTTGCAAAGCATAGTTTCTCATATAATGCACTTCCAACAGGCCATTTAATATTAGCGGTGTTGATCACCTTTCATATAGTAAATGGGAAAAGGTTCACTCCAGAGTTCCTTAATGATCTATAGTAATGTATTATCACATAATAATAATGTGTTATACGGGAAATCAAGTTGGCCTTACCGCAAACTTCAACTAAATCAAATAACCCTAGTAAGGTGTAATGTAATCTTTCTTTGTTTTTAATATATCCACGACCATCACTACAATACGTAGGAGAACAAGAACCAACAAAGTCTTGATTCTTCCCAACCTTACCATACCTCGGACGGGAACTAGGAACTTCTAAAACTATTGAACCAAAACCTACAGGCAGAACACTACCATTTGGGGTTTTTGCGTCAACTCCTATACATGGACCCGCTGAGTCTCGGTGTTGTTACAATATATCAAACAAGTCTCGTAATTTTACTATCGACAGCTCATAGTAGTTCCCATTAGGCGATTTTTTCCTTATTTGCTAATTTTGAGTTGTCCCATTTTTTACTTTATTTGGTACCCGTCTCATCTTTTGCTTCATCTCTTCATTTCTCTTGAGTTCTTGCAGTATGTGCTTACCAGTTTTTTATTACAACAATACTACAATCTTAAACAGATTTGATCCTCAGAGAACTATTTCGCAATGTATGATAATTTCTCTTAGCGGTGATAATTATTCTTTCCATTTGCTATGACCCAAATGTAACATATATTTGAGAGATAATGATTTGTAGTATAGAGATTTAGTATTAGTAGATAAAATTTTACAACTTAGTAGTGGATAAACATTATGTCATCGATAAGGCGAAGAATTTGGGACTGGATCTTTGAAATTAGCTAGAAGAGAAGTATGAGATAAGACGCACGTTGTTTATGGTGTATAAGCGAGATACCGGATTAACTAAAGAAGAATCACAGGCATACGAGCGATAAGCTTTTTGGTTCGTATATTATGCAGGGGATCCAGGGCTTGGAGACCCACATGAAGGGGCCCACATTGGGATAGCCATGTGAGGGGTATCATGCTAAGGGTCACGCGTAAGGGGACTAAGGCTAGGAAACCCGTCTGGAGGATCCGCCTTAGGATCCACCTTAGAAGATTTACAATACAACAAAAGGAAAAGATAAAGAGAAGGATAGCTTCCGTCCTTCTAGAAAAGGCTAAGGATATTATGTGAATATTCCTCACTGAGAAAACAAAATAGTCTTAGAAGGCTTTATGAAAAGGAAATAGATTTTTCAAGTGAATATTCTATAGTGAGTTCGAATATATTTCAGATTAAGAAACATAATAGTACGAGATGTCAAATTACAGAATTAATCTGTTACAACAATTTATCCCAAGTTAACAATAGTTTGGAAGCCAAAATTCTACGAGATGTACAGAATTGCATAGTTACAGAGGGCTATGAGCAGCGGTTTTGCGTTCCTTAAAGCAAAAGATATGCTCAGAGGTTCTGAAAATTATTTTGATTGGCTTGAAAGCTTAACTTGGCATTTGCAAACCAATTATGTTGGATTATATGAGTACATGACTACAGGAGAGGCACCTGTCTCTCCTGAGGATCTCGAAGACACCCAGAAGAAGCTTTTAGCTGTGTTGGATCTTGCAGCCCAACATATCATTCACGAGAATGTTAGTCACCAGTTTAACATGGGACTTCGCTTGTTTGCTGGTCTGGGAAAAGACTTGCTTGGATATATAAAGTCTGAGTATGGCACGATGTCGGTGACTCAAGCAGTTGGTTGCGCTGCAAGTTTTCTATACCACAAATGGGCAAAGGATGCAGCCTCGCTAGATAACTACAGTCGTTCCAGGAGAGGTTATATCCGAATGATAGAAAGTTTTAGTCTGGAGCAGGCTGCTGTAATTTTTAGTCTTGCGGTACTCCAAATTCCCCTGTTAAATACAAATGTGGTCTGTTGAGACCCTTGTGCAAGCATTTCATATTGAATTTGGATCAACAGCGGAACACTTGAACATGTTCAATCTCAATCGGATATTGATAAAACGGATTGTGAATCCCGCTTATTCAAATTGTTAACTTGGGGCACTCCAAACTCCATTGCTAATTGCAAACAGGGTCTGTTGAGCCCTAGGTTCATAGTCGATCTGTATCAAAGGAACTAATGGACATGGAGAGTTTGCTTCTGGATTACTCGGATCTCCACGAAGAAGGACAAAGATCATGGAAAAGGGGGCATTTTGCGAGAGATCACAAAGCCCCTCGCAAATATTAATTTCAGAAAAAAAATGAGAAAGAAGAGAGACGGCCCAAGCTAAATAATGCCTCGTTGGTCTATTGAAACAACTTTAATATGTGTTTTTTTTTCAGTCAAGTCAGTTAATATAAATTGTGTTTTTTCTTCATAGTATGAATTATTCTTTTTGTTTGCAGCAATCTAGATGTAATATATATTTGATTGATATGATGTATACCATAGAACTTTTAGATTTATAAATAATATAGGCCTTATTAGTAGTGCGTGAGCATAATCTTGCCTATAAGGTTAAGTATTTGGAACATGGTCTTTAATTATAAGCTGGAGAAGAAATAGGAGATAAGCGATGAGATATACGAGGCAAAAAATACGAAATTAGACGCAAATTGGATATGAATGTATGAATGTATGGGTGTATGGGTGTATGGGTGTATGGGTGTATGGGTGTATGGGTGTATGGG